>BMAO01021944.1:0-13513 GCA_019973975.1 Trichonephila clavata
AAACAAAAAAAAATTGAGTGATGGATTTTCGTACATATTTTGTTTTTGAATTGCAAAATTTTGCAATTCTGATTTTTTAAACTCATGTTCAGAAGCAAAAGGCAAAGCATTTTCAGAAGCAAATGACTTTTTGTTATATTTCACACCGTTTTGGAATATAAGAAGTTAGAAGATTTAACATGCAAGATTAATTCATTTCTTAAATTGCACGGTATGAAAATTGGCTAGAAGAAAAATAATCGCAAAAAGAATGAATTTTTAAAATTTCCGTAGCAGTTTCAATAAAATATGAAAATTAACATAATATTCTATTAAAAATATTTTTGAAATGCATTACTGTTCTTAAATCATTTTAAGGACTTTTTTTTAAAAAAAAAATATTTATAATAAATTTTGACCAAATTGTTTTTCAACAAATGTAGAATTTGGAGAAGGAAACCAATTTTGAAACGGGAAATATTTTGAAATTCTTTCTCATGGTTTTTACCAAATTACATTACCATATAAAATCTCTCATTAAAAAGGCTTTTTTGTTTTAGTAAAATATATTAAAAATAGAATTTAATAATTGTATAAAAATAATGAATGTTTTACACCCTTTTGCATTCATTCAATCTCGATACGAAGTTTATGAGTAGTAATGATTTTTTAAATGTAATTTTATTCGTTTTTTCATTAAATTGTTTCATACATAAAAAATTATCCAATGTAATAAAATAAGTTTTATCACTAGCAACGCGTGTTTCATTAAAAAAAAAATTTTACTCAAATTTGTATTCTATAGAGAAAGTTTAAATTAGAATTCGATATACACACAAATACTTCTCTATTGTAGAACGTCATTTTGCCTGTATTAAATTTGACCACTAAAATCTAGATCCTATTTAAAAAATAACGTTTATAAAGCTTACTAAAAACAAAATCGTTACGAATCAATATATCTGCTATTCATGCAAAAATCTGCAAATATTAAAATTTTTAAAAATATAATTGCATTTATATATACAAAAAAAAATGTATAAAATGTTTTGTAATTCTATATCTATCTATCCATCTATAAAGATTTACCGTCACAAATATATATAATTTCACTTTTTTTTCCTTAAATGAAATTCCACAAAATGAAACATTCCAAAATTAAAGTTTCTAAG
The DNA here is from genome assembly GCA_019973975.1 of Trichonephila clavata. NCBI lineage: Eukaryota > Metazoa > Arthropoda > Arachnida > Araneae > Nephilidae > Trichonephila > Trichonephila clavata. Next base: position 1,152 of record BMAO01021944.1, read on the forward strand.
ATAAAAAAGAACAAACTAACGAAAAAATACGAGAAAAAAAGTGGAAGTAAATTTCTCGATATTCAAATATCTTTTTTACTTGTCCCAAAATCTAAATTTAATTCACCAAACGAGAGGCAAAATCGAATTATTTTCAAAATTTTCGAACACTTTCTTTAAAACATAAAGGGAAACAACCTTTTTCTAGTAACGGATGTGGCAACAATCCAAGTTCGTTTGGAGCAGATGGAAATAAATAAGAGCTCAGCTGACAGCTATGGAGACGAGCGGAAACACTTTTTTCAGAAAAGCAATCATTTCTTAAGATTTAGAGCTTTTCTTAACGATGCCGGTTTCTTAAAGTATGATCTAGTTTTTGCATACAGGAAGGCATAAGTAAATCCAATTCAGAATCGGTTTTTTTGAATATCGGTATAGCGTGTATGAAAAATGAAACTCGTTTAAATCCTTAAAATTTATTCCAAAACTTTCATGAGAGAAAATTTGTATTTTCTTATTAAAATAAACCAGATAAAGATGAGTATAAATTTGCATTTTCAAATTAAAATAAACAAGATATATAGATGAATTTCTAGAAATTATATGCTTTAAAAATATTCATCTGAAATATTAAATATTTTTTTAATCATCTAAGAGCTTCAAAATTTTAAAATATTGTTTAAGAATAGAACGTTAAAGAAGTTTAATTCCTCTTTAGCGTTTGGAAAATATAAACTAACTGTGCAAACCAAATCAGTATTATATTTTTGAGATAATACATTTTTTTAAAAACATTTATTAAAAAATAAAGATAATACATTAAATAAAAAAATAAAACATAATAGGCTCAGGTTTTAAGGTATGTCAGATGGATTTTTTACATAACTATTTCATAAAATTTTGGGAACTGAAATTATTATGATGTGATGTACATTAATTTTGATAAAAAAAATATTTTTACTTTAGATATTGTTATTTCACGTTAATAATGCAATTTAACTATTTTTCAATGAAATCAATTAAAATTTGCATTTGAGTTACATTTTTTAAAGTGCAGCCCTACTTGCTGATTTTATTTTTTCAGATGAAACTGCATAACATTATTTTGCTGAAGAATTAATTCATTGAAACTTAAAAGAAAATAACAGCTGCCACAATTACAGCTGAAATCACTACAATTAAGAGATTTTTAAAGAAATTTTATTTTTAAAAAGAAAGTTGTTATCGTAAAATGCTTATTTGTAAAAACTTTGGCTCTTTGATGCAGGGTATATATATATATATATATATATATTGTATATTTTGTTTCCTCTTTGAGGCTAATCAACCATCCCATTTTTTTATAAGTCACAGATTTGTGGCATTAATTTCTAAGTCGATGTTATGTTAAAATCTTGCATACAATGAGAAGTTATTACTAGTGAAGCTTAAAAACACATGGAAAGCCATTGAAACAAATAAACTTCCGGAATTTTCCATCTGTTACATATACATGTAACGAAACCCCCAGCCCTTTATACGTCAGTTCTAAACTTCCCAACAGGACAACTCAACCCACCTCCTGCATAAGTACTTTGATTGCAATTTCGGTGGACTTAGAAAACATGTGCACGAACGAGACTCTCTCCTGATCGACGTTGAAAAGAAAACTCGTCTCTAGTCATGGCTTGGGGTACCGAACGATTTGCTGAATTCGAATTAAGTATGATATAATAAACGGCTGCCTTTTTCATTACTCAAAAACGTGTAATACATAAACAAGAACCACATTCAAATTTATATATTTTTTAAGTATTTGTTACTAAATAGATCTAATGAATAAATATTAAGTTAGCGGTTGATTCGTCATGCCATTCCATACACCAGAAACCACACATTGCATCATTTTGATTACAAGTACCACAAAAACGACAGTTGAAGCAGAAATGTGTAATAATTGAAATTGATCGCTGGTTCAACTCCTGGAAATAATTAGTATATTCTTGCTAAACGTTTTTGTCTCGATATGTAAACGAAACTTCATACGAAGAAATATCTTAAAACGTTCCGCCAAAAAGCAGTGTAATATATTTCTTTCAAGCTGCAAACGTTTTCAATAATAAGCAATTACAATTGGGATCGATGCGTTGTTAACCATCGATATATCAACTTTTCGCATCGATATTCTTCTGAAGATTTAAATTTCTAACTACACGTTGTCTCCAAGTACAGTAGCTTTCAATTATATCAGTAACAAATGAGGGTAACTGTAACACATTAAGACAATGTCACATTATTCAACCACAAAATACCACGAAACTTAAGCCATTTGTGTCTCTCGGGCAAGATGGAAGACCTATTGCCTCCAATTACACTTCTAAATTACATTTGCAGATGGGATACGGGATAAGACAGTGCATGATAAACCACCAACTTCTACCATCAATTCGATCAGTACCATCGGTTAGAGAAAGAAGGCGAAGGAAGAGTAATAAATGAGGCTCATTCCTGCAATTTCTTTGTCGATCCAAGAAAATAAAGGACTCTAATCGATCTTACTTGAAGAGTAGGGAGCTTCCTCCACCGGTATCCTTAGATAAAAGACCAGTTCTTTTACAATAGGGATTCTAGTGGGGGCTTTTGTATTATGGAGATGGAATAAAAAGTAAAGACAAGTTTGGGTGAGGCTGCAGAAAAATACACACATGGCGACCAGAAACCCTTTTTAAAGATTAAAATCTCACGGAGTTTCTTTTTTTCAGAGTGGACAAAGACAACTGGAAATGGTTGTTGGAGATGGAACAATAGATCATAGATAAACAAGCCGCTAAAATAAGTGTGAAGTACCTTGTTCAATGGAACAAGTACAATGCCATTAGATAAATGGATAGAAATGCAACAATCGATAGGATCGTAGAGGTTGTTTCTCCCATAAGCTTTTCAAAGAAACCTAATTTGCTTTAATTACTTATCCAGCATAATTGAATGTTTTCATTAATTTTTAGAAACCGCAGAGTGAAATATGGGTTAATTTAATTTGTGCACAAAAGGGCGCGCAGGACTTATTAAAACTCCACCAGCCTTATTAAATATGTCTGGACTTATTTATTTTTAAATTAAAACACTATTCATTGAAACTTTTGTGGATATGTGAACCAACAATGGATATTGGAGCAATTTAGTGAATGTTCATTATGTAAAACATGTTCCAAAGTTCTAATTTCATATTTATTCATAGTTTGTTGCCTTCTGACACCATTGCAAAATTTCAAAATTAAAAATGATTTTTCTTTCAAAACTAAAAATATTTTCTTAAATCACTTGGTCTCATTTATGCTATTTTTTACACTAGTGTTTTCGAAAAACTTCAAAGGAAAGTAAAACTTAAATAGAAACATAACAGAGTTAATTCATAGGCGTTTGCTAAGTTAAGTTTAGCATATAAATATCAATTCACATTTAAGAAACAATTCGAATGATTCCTCCAACAAACAATTTTCAAAATAAATGTTATGTCATATAACGTTTTCATGAAAATTTAACTCAGTATTAAAAAAAATCCTTTATTAGCAATTAAAGCTTTATAAGATTCTTTTGCACACATTTATTTTGAACAAAAGAAATGCAATAAAATAGCCTCTCATGTTCAATATTTAAAAAAAATTATATTTTAAAACTACGGGACTTTTTTAAATTTTTTTTTACAAAATACATGCAAAATATTTCATAAATAACTCATTTAAACTTATAGTAAGTTTCTTATTTTTCAAAATCTAAGCAGAATACTGTTGTAAAAACTTTACTTTTATAACTTTTATACAACGCGCGTCATATCTCTTCCACTATAAAAAAGTTTCTTCGTGATGCTGTAATAAGTTTATTTCTTGGTTTAGTTAATAAAGCAACTGAATCCTTACAACGAAATGGAACAAAACCAAATTTTACAATTCAGTAATGACTATGAACAGCTGTATAATTTGTACAAAGGTTTGTAAATTATACAAAGGTCCGCCGTTAGGCAGACAGGGTAACCCAACTCCTATCTAGTTTTTTTTTTTAAATATGCTTTGATTAATATTTTAACAAGAAAACAAAATGTCTCTTCCAAAACTTCCTTTTTTTCATGTGAAAGGTATTAGATTTTGATAATTATTCTTGATCGAAATCAAACAAAAAATTTTAAAATGTAAAAGTGTACAATTTTTGGGGGGGGGGGGAATATTTGGAAATTAAGTGCAACCATATTTATCAAAGATACTATATCTGCATTACCACAAATAAATTTTAAAAACAAAATTAATGTTGCTGTTATTATTATAATTTTAAAAAAAATTTATAATTTTGAAGAAACACACAGAGAGCAAATATTTCTTCCGTCATACATTTCAGTTAATGCTTTAATATTTTTAAATCATCCTAGTAAAAAATAATTTTTAATTTATAGAATTCTAGTAATATATTTCACGTATCCAGAATACGTCTGCGGCAATTTCAAGGGTATATTTACACTATACACTACACAACACCTCTACAACAATTCCTAATCAATTCAAATCGGTGATAAATAAAATCCTACTTTTGATATTCTTAACCCTATCTCCAAACAATAATTACCCCGCCAAAAACAAGAACTTTTAATCAATACAAGGAAATTCAATCTGAATGAGACTCTGCTACTGGTTTTTCACACAAATAATGACTCAGGGGTACTCAGGCGAAAGAAGAGAAAATAATGGCAACGAAAATGCAATAAAAAAAAGCCCGATCGATATCGACAGATGACTCATCGAGCAAGAATTCCGGTTGAAGGAAAAGTTTTGCGCTTATCCGTAACAATCGTGAACACGCAACAAGTTTTCCCTATTCAGCCAGGTGAATAGCGGGCTTTTTGATGCAAGCCGAGAGAGACTAGTGAGATACGGTTGGGGTGTTCATGCCGGCTGGCTGCTATCGATCATTATGGAGCTAGGGTGAAAAGTTTCTCTGTTATAGAATGGCAGTGAAGTATTCGAGAAATAAAGAAACGATATTTTTTTAACTCACTCAGCTAAATACATTAGTATTGTAAGAGGTTAAGTAATGAGTAAGAGATTAGGTTCAAATAGTTATTTGGCTTACAATGTTTGGTAAATAACACGCTTAAAAACTGAAATCGAATAGAACACTATCATTGAATGAACCATAAAAGTATTCCGCAAACGATTGAATTATATTTATTCATAAAACTGTTTTCGTTTACTTTTTTTCCTTTTTATGCTTTCGTTTCGTAGCCAGAACTGAAAGAATATCCTTTATTATTGAGAAAGTAGAAACCATATACTTTAAAGATTTTATCGTTTGTTAAATACAAAACTAGAAAAAAAATAACAGATTTTTTTTTCATACTATTTAAAAAAATTCTTTTCATAAATTAGATCTTTGCTTTGAAATTATTTTACACGCGAACTGATCAATTCATATTTTTCGCGTGAATCAAAACTAAGCAATATCGATATGATTATTAGAAAAGGACTGCAGTATAGAGTTGCAACATTAGTTTATTGTATTTAATTTACTGATTTTATATTTTAGCCATCTATACCAATGAATATTCTTAGAAAATGTTTCTGCTTATTAAAACACTTAAATGTTTCCGTTTTAATCAATGCCCATGATAAAAATGGAATCATTAACAAAAAAATGCATAAATAATTCGCACAATATAAATTTGAGTTAAAGACAGTTTTATTGATTATGAACACGCAAAAATAAAAAATAACCGCAATTAATTACCAATGTAACAGTTCCCATAACTTTGACTGAACTGCTAGCGCCACCTGCGGCGCCGCGTGAACTTTATAACTTTATTAGTTAGTACTATGTAGTTCGTAGCCAATACAACATGTAGTAGTTCTTCCTCTTTTTCATTTGTGCTCGTCTGTCAATTAAGTGTTAAGTGTATTTTGTGTACTTTCCTGTGATGTCTTCTCAGCTGTGTGAACCCTAAAAATAAAGGTTTTCTAATAAACCTAAACGAGATGTGACATTATTATTGCAAAACCACCCCATGCATAATCATTTAGCGATGGGGAAACGTCACAAATCTGGCGCCCAGTGAGGCCCAGCTGAGCAAAAGGATATCATATTTGGATAAGTACTATTTTCACTTTTGATTTCTAAGATCACCTTGATCCTATTGAATTAAATTCATCAAAAAAAAAAAAAAAATTAACGATTCCTTGAATCGTTATTGTCTTAAAGACAATATTGTTTTGAAACCATTCATATATGATTCATCTCGAATCAAAAGTAGATTTGTTAAAAGTAAACAATTCTGTATCTTCTAAATAGAATTTTACTTCAATGATTCATCTCGAATCGAAAGTTGTCTTTATTTTGAATGTTAAAGAGTTCTACATAGAATTGTGCTTCAATGATTCATCTCGAATCGAAAGTAATTAACATTTTCAAAGTAAATGTTCTTTATTTGTTAACATAATTGTAATTTTAACGATTCATCTCGAATCAAAAGGAAATTTCATCTTGAAGTTTAATTATTCTTAAATTTTAAACTGTCAAGGTGACAAAATATATTTGTTTTGAAAAATTGTTCTTTTATTTTAATTAGAACTATACTTAAATAATAGAAAAAACTTTTCTTATCTACATATATTCACATATTTGTATGTTTTATGTGTCGCAAGCAGTCCATTGCTTAATTATTATTTCTAAAAAGAAATTACTTTGAAACATTATATTTGAATGCATTTTCATATCTGAATTTACCTAAAGCGTACGTCATTATTGCATAATTGTGTTTAAACAAAATTATTGAAAAGTTTTATTAATTGCTTGTGTATAAGTATACCTAAGCAGATTAGTGCTCAGAGGTCTGGTTTTCCATTGTGAAAACATTTTATTAATATTTTGTGAAATATTATTCCGTTATCACAAAAGAGCTCTTAATAATCTTTTCTAACTAAAACGAATTTCAACTGAATACTCTAAATTGGAATTCTTAAAATTCATTTTGTCAAGAATAATTCTTTTGCAAGTGTAATCGTATTTCTTATGTTATTTTATTTGCATGCATATGTAATCTCATTTAAACTGAAACATTTCGTAAGCTTTTTTCGTTTTGCTCGAGTAAGCTAATTTTATTCTCCGCGCACTAATTTATGATCACTCAATTGCGCTGAATTAGTCATAACATCCGCTGTGCTGATACTAAGAAAAGGAGATTGAAAACCATCTTTTTGTTACTTTTATTATGGTTTGATGAGTAATGTATTTTTTCCCCAGCTGGAATATAAATCCGACCGAAAAGTGTTTTCATTATATATTCTTTTTTTTTCTCTGAGATATACTGTGAAATGTTGTAATCATTTGAGAATTATCTGGTTCTTATAAATTCAATATATTTCTTCAGGGAAACCTGTGTGTACAAGTTTATTATGCATTTTATGTTCTAACTTGATTTTATAACTCTTATTTTCTTTTGATATTTTCTTAAATGAAAGTTTTCAGTGTTTTGATTTCAGCTTCAGTGTGTTAGGAAAATACTATTTTTTTTTCTCAAAAAGAAAACCATTTCATTAACTTTTTTTTTCCGAACTGAACTTTATCACAGAAAGTATGGCATTTCTCACGAAAGGAAAAAAAGAGGATTTGAGAAAGTTGGCTTGGGAAATGGGACTCTCTGTGGGTGAAGATTTACGAATTTTAGACATAAAACATTTGATTGTAAATTCTGAAAAATACGAAGAAGCTTCTATAAAAAATTTATTTACGAATATAATTGAGGAACGGCTCGAAAAAATTAAAAACGACGAACAAGCAGCAGAACAAGAAAGAAAGAAAGCCGAACAGGCGGAAGAAGAAGAAAGAAAGAAAGCCGAACAGGCAGCTGACTTGGAAAGAAGAAAGGCTGAAATGGATTTTGAGTTGCAGAAATTGAAACTGCAACTTGAAGCCAAAATGAGTGGAGTTCCGCAAAGTAACGACACTGATATCTCGGAGCAGCCTAAATTAGAATTGAAGAATCTGATTCCCAGATTTAACTCGAAAGAAGACGACATGGCTATATTTCTCAAACTATTTGAGAGACAATTAAAATTTTTAAAAGTACCTGATAACCAATGGGTTGCATATTTAATTGGAGCCTTGCCAAGTGACTTAGCCACACTCATCGCTAGGGAATCCGAAGAAGAAGCGCAAGACTATACGCATGTCAAAGAAATGCTTTTGAAGAGATTCAAACTCTCCGCGGAAAAATTTAGACAACTTTTCCGGCAACACAAGAAAGTTCAAGAGAACACATGGAGAGATTACTTTTTTGAAATAAAAAGTTATTTCGAAGGATGGTTGAACGAATTGAAAATTGTCAACTTTCAACAGTTAAAAGACCTAATCATATCTGACCAAATTAAAAGACATGTACCTCCCGAAACAAGAGAACACTTCATGCATGAATGGTCAGAATGGGTGTCACCTTCAGACTTAGCTGACAGATTGGATGCTTATTTCCTCATTCGAAATACTACTTCAGTAAAAAAGACTGTCAACTCAAAAGAAAATTCTTCTAAACCTTACGCTCCAAAAAGAAATTCATATGATAGTAGATTTGATAAAACCAACCAAGCCGGTCCTACTTCATCTTTCAATAGAGGTGATAAACTGAAAACTGATGACAGATCAGATAGGCCATCTGTATCTTGTTATGGTTGTGGTAAGCCAGGGGTTACAAAACCCAGATGTCCAAATTGCAAACCAGCAGTGAATAAGGACTCAGCAACTTTTGGCAACATCAGTTTGCATTCATGCTCTTTAACTCCAAATCAAAGTGCGGTGCTGAAGTTAGCTGTAAATGGCATATGGGGCACTGCATGCGCCGATAGTGGAGCCAGTCATTCAATTGCTGGCGAAACCTTGTATCTCCTTTTACAAAAAGAAGGAGCCAATTTCCAAAAGACTCAAATCACTATGTCCCTCGCTGACGGCCATAAGTCCGAGGTGGAAGTCTACACAACCAGTGTAGTTATCAGACTTGAAGAACGTGTAATCCGTACACAATTAATAATTTTGCCTTATGCTAAAGGAAACAGAACACTTTTGGGAATGGACTTTTTACAGAAAGCTGGCATTGTTTTAAACCTGAAACATCGCAACTGGTTCTTTAGTGATTCACCCCATCGAACCTACGATTTTGTTAAAGAAGCAATTATTCAAGAAGTCCAAAGCAGACCTAACCTTGAGGAAAATACATGCTTACTGCGTGATGATGAAGGTAAATGTCTAACGCTTGACCAGAAAAATGAACTGGGAACATTGCTAAAAAAGTACGAAACTGTGTTTGAACCAGGGGGAGAGCCCACTCCTTTTATGGAACACCGTATCAACACCGGAAATAGCCCTCCTGTTTCGGTGCCTCCGTATAGATTACCTCCAGCAAAGAAAGAAGTTCTTAAGCAGGAACTTGATAAACTTTTGGAACAGAACATCATAGAAGAGTGTGAATCTCCGTATGCAGCCCCTGTAGTGCTCGTTCCAAAACCGAACGGGAAAATTCGGCTTTGTATCGATTATAGAGGCCTCAATGCTACGACAGTGGCCGACTCTTATCCGTTACCTAGAATGGATGACCTGCTTCACGAAGCGAAGCACACACCTTTTATGACAACTATAGATTTACAATCAGGTTACCACCAGGTGAATGTTTGTGTTTCTGACAGGGACAAAACAGCATTTGTTTGTCCATTTGGAACTTTTCGCTACCTTCGAATGCCTTTTGGTTTGAAAACGGCCCCAGCCACATTTCAGAGACTTATTGACAAATTTCGCAGTGGCCTAAGTGACATTCTTATACTTTCTTATCTTGATGACATCATAATCCTGTCCGAAACCTTCGAAAAACATCTTACTGACCTCAAAGCTGTATTTGAGAGACTTTTACTATTCAAACTACATGCAAATCGTAGTAAATGTAATTTTGCTTGTGATAGGGTAAAATACCTTGGACACTACATCACAAGTTCAGGCGTGGAAGTAGATCCTGAAAAAACTTCTGCTATCAGAAAGATGCTTCCTCCCAAGAATGTAAAGCAAGTGCAGTCATTCCTTCAAACCTGTTCGTGGTTCAGACGATTCATACCTAATTTTTCAGAAGTAGCCAGACCTCTCAGCAACCTTACAAAGAAGAATAGAATCTGGTCTTGGGAGAAGAAGAAGAAAAGTCTTTTCAAACTTTGAAACAACTTCTAACAAGTCCTCCTGTTTTGAAACAAAGTGATGCCACGAAACCCTACATTCTTCGCACTGATGCTAGTAATCATGCCATAGGAGCTGTCCTCTTGCAAGGTAAAGGCGAAGAAGAGCATCCTATAGAGTATGCAAGTCGGTTGTTAACTGCTGCTGAGAAAAATTACTCAACCACCGAACGAGAAGCTCTCGCCGTGGTTTGGGCACTTAACAAATTTCGAGGTTACATTGAGGGCCAAGAAATTACCGTTGCATCCGATCACCAACCCCTAAAATGGCTTCTCACCTTAAAATCGCCTTCAGGTAGACTAGCAAGGTGGCTCTGCAACTCCAATCATACAACCTGAAAATGGAATACATTCCAGGAAAAGCAAATGTCATAGCTGACTTATTATCCCGTCCCGTATGTGGACACAAGGAAGAGTTCTGTGAAGTGTGTAGCGTGACTATCGACATGCCTAGTCGTAGCACTGCAGACATACGAGCGGAACAACTGAAAGATGGAGATATTAAGAAAATAATTGAATCCTTTGAAACCCTTGTGAAAGATGAAAACTACGCCAATTGGACGAGACGTGGATACATAATGAATCAAGGACTTTTATATCGGTACTCTCCTGACTCCGAATCAGAAGAAGCCCAGCTAGTGATCCCCTCTCATGAGTGGAAAAATATTCTTCAAGAATACCACGACTCCCCAACTGCTGGACACTATGGAGTTGATGGTACGTACCATCGAATCTCTCAGAGATATTATTTCACTGGAATGAGAAAATACATTCAGGAATATATCAAAAATTGCAATGAGTGCAACAGGTTCAAGCCATCAAATCAGAAACCATCTGGTTTGTTACAGACTCCAGTGTACGGTCAACGTTTTGAAACTATCGCCATAGACTTGTTTGGTCCATTACCAGAAACCTCTGACGGTAAAAAGTGGATTCTAATTGTTGAGGATTACGCAACAAAGTGGTCGAGCTCTTTGCACTGCCCAATGCTACAGCAAAAGAATGTGCTGTCACTCTTCTAGAAGAAGTCTTCTTGCGATATGGCCTACCCAGGCGTATTCTCAGCGACAACGGAGCACAGTTTGTCAGTGCAGTCATGCAGCAAGTGTGTTATCTGCTGGATATAAATCAAGTGTTCACTCCAGTTTACCATCCACAAGCCAATCCAGTGGAAAGGAAAAATAGAGATTTAAAGCCTCGACTTGCAATCTTAGTTGGAGATGATCACACACAATGGGCCGATAAACTCCCATCTATTCGCTTTGCAATGAATACCCATAAAAGCGAAACCACCAATCAAACTGCAGCTTTTCTTCAGTTCGGTCGAGAACTTCGGACCACTGATGACATAAACCATGACATCAGAAGTGTGATCCAGAATGATAACTTTGTATCGGAGATTACTCCATATCTAAAAAGATTCGCCACCCTGACGAAACAAATAAAGGAACGTGTGGAATCGAAACAAGATTATCGTAAGAAATACGCAGACAAAAGTCGTATGCCAAGCCATAAATTCAACATAGGTGATAGTATTTGGGTTAACAAACATCCTTTGAGCAGTTCTGCCCGACAACGAACGTCAAAGTTTATGCCACGCAGAGATGGTCCCTATGTTATTCTGAGCCAACGATCTCCAACCACATTTGAAGTGGCAAATCCTGAAGATCCCGATGTTCCTATTGGAGTCTATCACACCTCAGCTTTACGTCCTCATCAAGATCCATCATCTAAGCCTCTAAAACCTCTTCGTAAAAGAGGCAGGCCAAGAAAGACAATTCCTGGACCTTCGCCGAGGCGGCGTCAGGGCCAGAGGGGAGACTGTAACAGTTCCCATAACTTTGACTGAACTGCTAGCGCCACCTGCGGCGCCGCGTGAACTTTATAACTTTATTAGTTAGTACTATGTAGTTCGTAGCCAATACAACATGTAGTAGTTCTTCCTCTTTTTCATTTGTGCTCGTCTGTCAATTAAGTGTTAAGTGTATTTTGTGTACTTTCCTGTGATGTCTTCTCAGCTGTGTGAACCCTAAAAATAAAGGTTTTCTAATAAACCTAAACGAGATGTGACATTATTATTGCAAAACCACCCCATGCATAATCATTTAGCGATGGGGAAACGTCACAAATCAAAATAATTGTAACATATAAGAAGCTAAA
>BMAO01021945.1:0-70975 GCA_019973975.1 Trichonephila clavata
CAAACACTGCTTCATAGCTAAGAGTTTTGTATCCTTTAATGACACGAAGTAAAACCTCCGTTGCGTTCTCCTAATCAGTCTACTATTAATTTTCTTTCTTAAAGAGTGTCCCCAAGCTCTCGATGCATAAGACATAAGAGGTACATCCCCTGCTTATAAATCAACTGAAGAACATTAGTTTTCACCCCAAAAGTATTGTTTGCAATTCTTAACAGTCCAAGAAGATTTTTTCACTTTTGCTAGAAATATAAGAGATATGCTCCTTCCACTGCATTTTGTTATCAACAATTATGCCCAAATACTTAATCTTGTGCACTTCTTCAATTGTTACACCTCCAAGTTTTAAGTTGATTTTTTGATCTACTGTCGATTTTTTATAAATTTTCTTACTTTGATTTAAGTGGATTAAACTCCAACTTATAGCTCTGACCATTTAAAATATTATCAGATGTTTTGTGACAAAGTGCAGGCATCCTGAAAGTCTTTACACTGGACAATTAGAAGTACATCATCTGCAAAAGCTATTTTTATGACAATTCGGGAACTTTGAGATATTGCAAAGAAGATCGTTCATAATTAAATTCCACAGAAAAGGTCCCATAACTGACCCTTGAGGGCAGCCTTTTTCTAAAGCAATATTCGTTGTGACATTACCCAATGTAAGATCAGCTGAACGATATTGTAAGAAGCTTACAAGCACTATGAGATGGTTTTTAATGCAAGACATAGAAGAAAGTATAAACGGAAGTCTGGCATTTAGTTGGCGCTTTGATGTTGTAAACTTTTTTTTTCTCAAGATCGCTTTAAAATGAGTATATAATAGCGATTGAAGTATTTTTTATTTGTTTCCGTTACCTTTTTATGAAATATTTAACGTGTGCATGCGTGTGCGTGCGTGCGTTAAACCATAAGTGAACATCTTGGAGTCAAATGTATTTTTATTCAGATTTAACTCCTTACATATGTTTATTATTAATTTATCTATTCCTTAAAAAAATTTATTTAATCTAGGGGTGGGATCTGCACAATTAACTGATTGATTTAATTTCACTCAATTATCACTTTTCTACCTTTTAACTTTTTTAAAGACGGTTTTGGTATTTTTCAGGATACAGTTTTTCCCCAGTTTTTAAATACGAGTATTTGCAATGGAAAACGATTTTTCCTCTTAATGATGTACGATATATTTTGTAATATATCGTACACGCGGCTCACATATAAAATGCTAACAAGTCATGCTAACTAAAAATTCAGTCAAAAATATCTGTAAATTTCTGTTAAACTATTACTTTCTATTCCCTAACCAAAAAATTTAATTTTTAGCCGTTTCATTTTTTGGCTTTATATTTAGAAACTTTTATTTTCGAAAATATCTGGTACATTAGCTGCTTTTTATCACATCTAAAAAGCATAAATAGTAAACATACGAGTATTCTGTGTTGAAAAATTTGGGAATTCTCTTAAATTTATTTCAGAATAGAATGCAATTATTAGAGATTTTACTCTTTATTATTTATGAAGAATATCCATTTTCATTCCTATAGCACCTGGACTTTGTAAAATTTAGACATTTTTATTTGCTCTGGAGATTTTGATAGTAGTATTCTATTCGTAAATTTTATTTTCATTACACACAGACAGCACATCGTAATGTAATAAAATTCTAACTTTTTTTTTCTATAATACTTTACCGAATCATTTCTTAAAAACTACTTCAAATTTATATCGCTGTAAATATCCTTATAACTCATTTAATGGAATTTATATTCTCGCGCACACCACGATAATGGAATTTTATAACTGGAATATTTTCAGAATGGGTATATAGTCGAATTTATTAAATAAATGTAAGAATTTTGAGAAAATAGAATACAGAATATTTTCAGCATACGAAAGAAGGAAGAATGAATAATGGCGTACGTGACAAATAAACACATTAAAATAAGTGCTCGTAAATGTTTTATACCAATTCCATTTTATAACCAGCCAAAATAATACTTTCCTAAATCTCGTCTTTTGGAATACTCAAAACAAAAAATATTTTACTAGAATAGTCTTTAAAAGAAATAATGGTAGATATGAGCGTGTGTGTGGTTTTCTTCTTTTGCTGAAAACATGAGCATTACAAATAAAAGTTTTTAAAGATAATCTCTTAAAGTATTTTGGGTACTTTTCCGTTTCGATAACGGTGGCGATAAAGTTGCCAAAAAGGATATAACCGACGCCAAACGGAATATTTCTGCTGGTAACCTTTTACCATTACATTTTCAAAATAATTCTTAGTCTTTTCTTATCAGTAATGTCTTTTTCATAATGTATCAAAATGGATGAAAAAACCAATGAGAACTAATATTTATTAATATTTTTTTTGCGTGTATTGTATGTTGGGTCTCCAATAACGCCAACTTGGCGAGATTCACGCCGGTGAAACCAAAAAGTACCGCATTTTGTTCTCTTTACAAATTTTTGAATATTTAATTAAATGTATTGCAAAAAGTACAGATTTAAGCTGCTAAATAAGGTTATAATAATTTTGTAGATGATTATTTTGTAGATGATGATGAGAATTGTAGATTAAAGAGTAAAATCACACAAATATTTTACCCTAGCCTTTTTTTACAATAAACAAACTTCCTAGATTTAGAAGTGGTATGTAGTCCAGATTAAAAAAGTGGTATGTAGTCCAGTTTTGGAAAACTGGTACCATAAAATCTCAAAAATAGTTCCATTCATACATTTGGAGTAAAAAACTTAAATTGAAATACAATTTTTAAATTAAATTTTATCAACTAAAACTTGATGTAATCAAATTAAAGTTCAAAAACTCTGATAGATAAAGATATTTTCAGAAGTAAAAGAAAAAAATTTGAAAAATACATAAAAGCAGGGTATATAATTGAAACGTTTGGAAACTTTCGCTTCCCAATTCTGAAGATGTGAATAATTATTATTACTTCAAATATTCTCAGAAATATGAAAAGCAAAAATGATTTCAAAATTTGCTGACGATATTAAACACGAGTTAATTTTCACGCTTCGAATAGAAAATTATTGAAATAAACTAAAAATTAAGAGATAGAAATTAAGAAGCGAAGTGATAAAAGGAAAAAAACTAAGAAATGAATGGCAAAAACATTGAAAATTGATTTAGTATGTTTACACAAAGACAAAAAAAAAAGCTAATTAACTTGTCAAATTTTACTGTATTGATTTTATCATTTCAATTAAAAAACTAAAATTAACTTTAATAAGCATTAAGTTTTAAAACAGATTTTGTATTTATAAAATGTGATGTCATAAACTTTTTTAAAAAAATGATGTAAAAGAAAATGAAAACACTTTTTCAGCTGTTTTTGTCCTACTCTAAAAATATATTGAAAATCCATTAAGCAATTATTATAATAACCTCCGTAGACCTGTCCATAATCTATTATAGGAACATGTGAATATAAATTTGCTTATGACATAAAGATATATAATAATTTTACATCTTTAAGTTTTTAAAATTTTCGACTGCTTTTATTTAAATTGGATCATAGTAACGTATACTTTGCTTTCAATTTACGTCGTTACGTGCGTTAAAAATTCTTTGTACATAAATGTGTAGTTATATCAAATTGTTGTTTTATACGTTCAGCGAAAATCGCTTTTAAGTTTATTAGAGTACATTTTATTTACATATATATATGCATGTATTTAATAAAAGAAAATGAAATGAAAGATATTAATGAAAGAGTATTTAATGAAAGAAACACATTCACGAGAACTTAATGAAATTTAATACCAAATATTTTCAAGTTTTTTGAAAAACAAAACATGTACAGTAGAGCGTCGTTTATCCGAACTTTTATTATCCAGAGTGTCAAATATCCGGACCAAAGTCCGGATACGTTTTCGAAAAGTGCAATGCTTAACATTTGTTTCCTATGAGGCCAAAAGTGAAGGGAAAACCCAAGGTGAGGCATATTTGGGGACTTTCAGTTGTGTGATTTGGTAAACATCTGCGCGGAATATTAGGTCAGTTTATTTCCAAGTGAGGGGTGTATACGTGCTCTTTTGTTGAGTTTTGTTAATGTAGAAACCTGGATGGCATGCGACGCGAAGGCTGTGGATTTCAAATGCTCAATGATGACGAGATTGTGACTTCCGTGCAAGAAGAATCCGACCTTGTCGACGTTGAAACGGATGAAGACAAGGATAACAATAACGAAAGTAGCAAGGGCTCATCAAATGCTGACGCGTTCTTTGTGTTCGAGACAACTATGCAGTGGTACAACAACAGAGTGCTGTCCTACTCAACTACTGCTTCTGAAGAGAATCAGATACCTTGCATTGAAAAAACGAAGGTGTACAATGGTGCAGCGAAAAATAAAAGGTGTAGCAAAAAATAGGTGCAAAATTGCGACATTTTGCACCTATTTGGCTTTTTTTTTCAAGCACGTTTCCCGCATGTGATGATTTGCAATATTCGTATAGTGTCCAGTATCCTATACTGCATGGATCGCATTCGGTTTTTGGTTATCCGAACAATCGCGTATCCGAACGGTGTCCGGTCTCAATTGATTCGGATAAACGACGTTCTACTGCATTGAGGTTTTGGAAAATATTTGATATTTTTCTTTGCATATCCTTTTTTAGCACCAAATTGTCAACAAATTGTTTAATGTTGGCCATTTTATTATTCATTTCACCATTCGAATGTACGTCTAAATAACTGCGCATACTTTTCATGATGTTCCTCATTTCGGGTGACATGGGATCAGGAGATGCGTTATTAATCTCATTTTCGTTGCATCAATCACATTTTCTGAGCTTTGAACAAACTCCAGAATGCCTTTGCGTGCCATAATTGGGACTGTACACACAGAATCATCACCTACTGCAACAAGTTCTTCCGATGATGAACCTGCATGGCCAGTGTGTCTCGTATTTTGTTCATTTCTAGAAGGAAAATCTTTTTGTTTTAAACGATTTTCGTTTGGTGTTAAGAGAAAAATATGCATGAAAATACATAGTAGTTTGTCGAGACAGTTGTATTATTTCGTGTTAACTGATATTTCGCTTTAAGCATTTCGCGTTAAACGAATTTTACTATATATCTTCCCTACAACAAATCAATTATTTCAAAAAAAATATTTAATGTCCCACATATATAGCGAAATTTTTGTTTTGGGGGAAAATACTTGATGAATAATTTTATTAAGGCTTTGTGACATGTGAAAATATTCTTCAAATTGTATTACTTAAATTTTTCCCATGAATTAAGAAAAACAAGCTAATCTAATTTTCTTAGTTATAGTTAAATTCGCGCAAAATTTATCAAAGAATATTATCACTAAATTCTACAATACATCTAACAGTTACAAGGTTATTTAAATATAATTTCTCTTTCTAGCTTTTTTTTCCTTCTTAAATTTGTAAATTGTGATTATGTTGCCATCTATAGTTAAAAAGAAAAATTCCAACAAGAAGAGCGATAAAGAAGTAAATTGAAAGTAAAATTTAAGAGATATTGCTTTCCATTTCTGATGCATAAATTTACTGAATATAAAAACTAGTAAGAAAAAAGCGAAATATTCAATATTTAAAATGTTAAAATTGGTTTTCTAGAATTCAGTTTTAAATTAGCACAAGAATAAAACAGTCACCAATTTTTAAGATTTATTTTTGAATTCATGCTTTAGCAACTCTGATTCTAAGGTAATTCGAAAGAGTTTTCGCGTGTTGTCTCATTGTACATATTATGTTCGGGGTTTCAGTTGACTAAAAAAAGTAGAAATCTACTTTAAAAAGGAAGTGTGAAAATTTAATTTTAAAAATTCTATAAATTAATCTCCTTTATATTTTCAGCATAAACTGCTAAAATTTAAACCCATGAGAGGCGCACTTTTGTTTTGATTAATTCATTCGATTTAATTTTAATTTATTATTAATTTATTCTATTAATTTTATTTCATTTTATTTTTCTCATTCTCTGTTTCATCACAACTGCATCTGTAACTGATATTATTCGGGTTCTTTTACTAATCCTCTTCTTTAACTATGATTTTAGCTTAAAAACCGCTTTCCGTATAGATGACTTGATTTTATGCAAATGTAACTACTATTTAAACCCTGGCGTTGGGTATGTGAGACGAGTGGTTAATCGTTGATTGTTAAGCGCGAAATCTAACATTAAGAAAACGTGAACTGCGACTGGGAAGTCGTGCGTCCTGAGATTAATATTCGTCGTAGAATCCAACAGGAGTTGTGGATGTAAATAACCTTGGAGCTGACCGAGCTATTGGAGTTCGAGAAGAATCGTCACAATCTCCGACTAAAGTTAAATGGTTTCAATAATCTTGTGTATATTTCAGATTGCTCTCAGTGTTAAGCTATAAAGTTGTACATTTTCATAAAGTGTTAAAAATAGAATGAAAGTAACTGCTTTTAAGATCATGTCTGCTTCTTCCTCAAACCCTCAAACACCCGCGACCTACGGACCGCGACATATGTTCAAAAGAAACTACATTCATTTCCCAAAGTTGTTTAAGGTATCCGACTATCCTAAAATTGTGAAATTTTGCCAAAAATTGACAATTTTTTATGATTTTATTTTGCAGGCCCTCTTATTAGCTTTATAAAAATATCATGTTTATTATTTTTTGTTCACTAGAACAAAAACTATAGATTTTCAGTAAAAGCAGATGCCATTACTTTAAGAACAATATGTCATACATTAAAACGCGTTTAATTCGAAATATGTTTTTTTTCGAGAATGATCAAACGGAGCCAGCGATTGCTTAAAAAATTTTGAAAATAATTAACTGAAATTTTTTGTGTATGTTCTGTATAACAGTAGAAGTATTTTAATCTTCAGATTTATCGATCACCGTTTTATTACAAAATGTACAGTCCCTTATGTTAATATAATCACTGTTTCTTTTAAGCAATTTCATATAATAACTAATATAAAGTGCTCAATTTTTTGTAAAAATTAAAATATCTCTTATCCTGAAGGTCATTTCAAAAATGAATAACATATCAACACATCAGAATTGAAAAATTGAAAATTTGTTCGATGATTGAGTTTGTAAGCAAAAATATTCCTTGTGTATGTGAAAGCAGAATAATAAAAACAGTTTTACACAAGAAAAATCCAATGCAACGCCGGGCCATGCAGCTATATATGGATGTAAATTAATATTTTTTTAAAAAACAAAAAAAAAATTGTTTTTATAATTCATTATTAAATTAATTATTTTTAAAAAAATCGTACAATGGCTGCTTTTTAATGGATAAAATTATATTAGTTTTGTAAATTATTAATCGAAATTTGATCTTATCCCTAAGGAAAAAACAGGGGAAAAGAGTTTTATACTCGTTAAAGTCCATACAACACCGGGCTAAACGAGGGGAAAGAAATATTCCTGATACGGAAAATAAGTGGAAGAAATTTCGGAAAAAAGAGAACTTTAATGACATAAATACAAAAATCACTATCCTAGAAGTGTTGGCGTAGAGAGGGAAAGGGGAAATTTTCATTGGGATAAAGTGATGTACACGGTAAGAGCCAGTGCATCCACGGGCTAATCGGAAGGGAAATAGACCCGTCCAGTGGGGCAAAAAGGTGTAAGAAATTTCTAAAAAAGGGTATTTTAATGGTATAATTAATATGGAAGAAACAAACACATCAGGAAATGCTTACACTGAGATGGGAAAGGGAAATTTTTAAGGCAAAAAAAAAACATCTGTAAGGATCTGATACTCACACCTGGCAATGGATCGAGCATATATGGGTGAACCTGGCAACAGGGGAGACCATGTATGGGGGGATCTGGCAGCGGGTCCGGCATATATAGAGGAGAGGCCCGGCAACAAGGGAGACGAGACCAGACCGGACGCGCAGAAAGAAGGCAGCGGAAGCGAAAAAGCCGGAGACAAAAAAAAAACGTAGTTGGAGAAAAAAAGGACTTTTGGACGAGGGATTTTGCAATGTGTTAATATCTTCCTAATTTATTCTTTTTTGTGATGTGCCCCGTTGAAAGAAGAAAATAAATAGGTGGGACAAAAACCGACTGTTAGTATTTTTTTTATCCATTCGAACACACCGATCAGTAAAAGAACCCACACAAGGTTAATAACATCGATACACTTGAAGAAGCCCGTGCAATTCCGGGCCATGCAGCTACTATTTTTCTTAAAATATACTAAACAAATCTAAAAACAACAACAAAAAATCCCCATATCTCCATTTTTTTAAAAAATACAGTTGTCGCAAGTAGTCGGATACCTTAAGAAAATGTGTTAAAAACAGGAATGTGAACTGCAATTTTTAGTTTTTTTTTTAAGTATAACGATATACTTGATGCATCCAGTAGAAAAAACTACTTTTGTTGATTTCCTCCAATATATAATGAAACTGTCACCAGCCGCCATTGTAGTTTGTCTGGATTTATTTTTGAATGCGTTGATTATAGATTTAGGATAGTTTTCTAACTTCCTGAGCAAATAACATTTTTTCCTTAGCTCTGTTAAGCTGTTTTAATCCGTTTACCCGAAGCTGAAGTTTATGTGTGTTGTCTCTCAAAGTAAGAGTCCTAAATAAAGTGGTAAAAGAGCTATTTAATTATTCAAAACACCTTGCGCTTAAGAATTTTTTTTCGTTTTGGTTCCCTAGAATTCTTGAATTATTTAAATTAACTCAAAATAAGATCAAATCTCGTATCTTTCGTAGATTGTTGTTTCTTCCACGTTGCTGATTGAAAGTATATTTAGAAATAAACGGTAATAGCTGTAGAAAATTGAAGTAATGGCTTTGAGAAGTAAAACTAAACACCATTGAAAACTATTCAATAAGGATACAATATGAAATATCGATGCTATTGGAATTGTCAAGTTAAAAAACAAAGAATCACGCTGATTAAAATAAAATAACGATCTAGATCAGGTGGCGGCAACCTTTTAGCTGTGGCGTGCCAAACCAATCTACCAATATGATTCAGCGTGCCATACAGTAAGACATTTGTTAAATAATTCGATTCCCGTGATAATACATGCACAGTTAGAGAATAGAGGTCAATAATACAGATTAACAGCTCTATTATACATTAATTTTTCATCATTTAAAAATAATTCTTAACATAAAAATATGCAGCTTAAAATATTACTATTTCTTCAACAAAAAGTTTTTTAAAAACTTAATTGTACATATGTTATGCATTTTTAAATGTATTTATTAAAAAAAGACGTAGACAACGTAAAATATAAGTATTATAGTTCAATAAAAAGATAAATAAAAATTTTAAAGTGAACCTTGTACCTGCGTGTACCACTCTAATCTCATATCGCAAAATCAGGGGTATAATATGTGACTTTCAATTTGACATGATTCTCTGCATTAAGTTGCTAAACAATTTCTTCTCACATGAGGAAAGACTTTTTGCTTATATATGTAGAAGTAAAAGCGGAAAGCAGAGTACATGCAATTTTCTCTCTTCAAACAATTAAATCTCTTCAACAATGACATTCAATAATTTACAAAATAGCTGAATAAATTTATCTTTAGAGTTATCTTTCAGACTTTTTCGTAATTCCGTAAGTCTCCATAATTCTGAAGATGTTAGTCAAATAAATACCATTACAAATTTATTCAATTCCATCTGTTCAAAAATTAACAAATTTGAAGAGAACTAGGAACTGTACCACGTGCCACAGGTTGCCAACACCTGATCTAAATATGTAGCATTCTCTCAAGGTATTAGTTCACAATTTCCTTTAACATTTTAAAAATAAAGAACCATTTGAAGACAGTCAATATTACTATAATTTTATTCAAGCATAAATTTATGGCAACAAAAAATGGTTATCTTCCATTACATATGTATAATTTTGGCATTTACAACTTTTTTTTTTATTATTCATAAAAATCGTCAATAATAATTTTAAAAATAAACCCATGTACTCTTTTGAAATGTATGCCGTATTAATTTAGTAGATCAAATATCAAAAAGTCAATTATTTTAAATTTACTTAATCATCGAAGAAATAATGGTAAGAATTACCAAGTTAAAAACTGTCTGATATAATTTCTAAAAAAAAAATGTTGAAACTTAAAACTTTTAGACTTTTAGTGGGTTTCATGTCCCTAAAAGATATTTTGTGAAAATGATTTTTTTTAAAAAATACTAGAATACTTTAACGAACATTTTTTTCTTATGTATATTATAAACTTCCATCGTAATTAAAACACTGTTTCTTATGTGTGTTTTTATGCAGTATAACACGTATTTAATTTCTCTTAAATGTAAGCAAATTTTATTTATGGTCTGACCAAGCATGATAATAAATTATTATTTGACAAAATGTTTACATGGGTATCTGGCAACAGACTGACGACTGTTGATTTCAGCGTTTTACTTTTGAACGAGTTACGAGATGTACGCTTAAGACTATAAGTAACGAGAAGTCTTATCATTCTATATCCAATAAATGTTTGCTTTTAAAGCACCTTATACTCGTAAATGATGAATGACTCAATTATGAAAACATTTATACTAGAAGAGAACTAACAGAATTCAGAGGTAAAATACTTTTAAACCTATACAGAATTATAGGAAAAGAAAGAGCTAAACCTGCAATGAATTAGAGAAAAAGAATTTGAATTTCTAGGTACGTTACGTTAATTGATGTGTTTTAGATGTTATAGAACAACAGAAAGACTAATTTTTCATGTATTTAAAGTTCAAAGAGAGTATATTTAGAACATTAATAAGAGTCAATTTATAGAAAAACAAACGTGAACAATTAACGTCTGCTTCTTGATTCTTCGACATTTTTACACAATTATTGGTACGAATTTACACGAATCATTAGTACTTAAAAATTAATGCAAAAATGTCTATTTCTGGTAAGGCACAAAGGGTTATTTAAAACTATTAGCTTAAGAATAGGAAGAAGTAAATGATAGTCATAAATGAATGATTTGAAGCAGATTTTTTTAGCGAGTAAAGATTACGATGAAGGAATGGTTGAACATCATAATTAGTAAAAGAAAGGAAAAAGAAGCTAATACAGGAATATAATTCGAACATATATAATTGAAACATAATATCAAACTCTATAAATATTTTACTTCCTATATATCATTTTTTTCTAAAAACATTTTTTTAAATTAGAATTTTTTAAATTACATTTCTGCTACTTAAAACTTAAGAAGTTAGTTTGTTTTTCTGCAAAAATTAGCTGACGAATAGCCTTATTTCCTCCTTTGCTAATTAAATAACAAAATATCTGCTACCCACAGTCATAACACTTTAAGCCAAGCAAATCTTTAAACTAGCAATAAGCACGATATTTTATCTGATTAAACAACCCATCACATGATTCCAAACAATGCACATTTTTTATTTCAATATATAACAGCATCCACAGAGTTGGCAGAAAAGTTTTCTTCCGATACATATCTCCCCCACCATCTATTTTTTTTAAAAAAATAATAATAACAAGACATAATCCTCCATAAACGGGCGTAAGGCTCAAAATTTCAGAAACATAGCTAAACATGATACGTAACAGAATCCATTTAGACCCTAAAAGGGAAAACCGTCCCTACAAATTACAGCTGCAGGCTACTTTTCATCCTTTACTGTGCTTTTCTCCTCAACGCACGAAACAACGCGGGAATAACAAATTCTAAATCTCATCAAAATTGTCCCCCGACTGGAGTAACGGCGAGCAATAATAATAAGTTACAATCTTCCTTGCAGAAGGGGGAAAACCTTTAGGGAATTTTTTGATGTTGTCCCCCATGACATTATTAGATATTGGTTTGGAGAGATGCGAATCTTATTTATTTTATTTTGATGGAGAAAAGCCATTCTAAGTTCGAATTATATAAAGAAGGAAGGTGGGGGTTAAGAGGTACTATGTTTAAAGTCTTATATTTTTAAATTGTTACGGTTGTTGGGTTTTCTTATTTCAAAAAGGCGATATTGGAGATTGGGAGTTAGGGAAAAAGAGCGTGATGGATATTTTCTTCTCGTGTAGGGATAAAAACGATGATCTGACGTTAAATGATGCTTATTTAGTGAAAAACAAAAATGGCTTCGTGTTTCGTAAAAATTTCAATCGTATTGGAATCATGCGTTAGGTTTTTATTCCCTGTTTTGGATAAATTTTGTTGCACGATATCATTTGCATTCCATGTAATGGGTTTCTTTTACGTTTTCAAGAAAATGGGATAAAGGTAATTTATTTCCGTTTTTTTAAGAAAATTTAGTGTCTTTCAAGTAATGAATATGCTTTTATTTCAGACTTACAAATTATAAAAAAATTTGGAAATACGTGGTATGACACACACAAAAAAAGAGACTGGTCCAATGAATCATTTTACGTACAGAATCAGTTCTCCCTGACATTATCACTTTCAAAGTAGTTCCCTTCAGTATTCATACACTTCTGCATTCGATGCTGCCATTACTGGTAACAGTTCTAGAACAAGGTTCTTGGAAGGCCCTTCAGAAGATTCTCCATTTTTTCCTGAACCTCGTCAACTGAGGTAAAATAGGTTCCCTTTAAGCAAGATTTAACTGAATGAAATAAAAAAAAGTCGCATAGGCAAAATCAGGGAAATAAAAAGGGTACCTCGTCACAGTAATGTTTTTGCTAGTCAGGAACTGCTTGATAGATAGGGACTTGTGAGCAGGTGCATTGTCTTGGTGCAACAGCCATCCAGCCCAATTCTGACTTTTTTTCCTATTTTTTAATGAAATCT
Source organism: Trichonephila clavata (assembly GCA_019973975.1). Classification (NCBI taxonomy): domain Eukaryota; kingdom Metazoa; phylum Arthropoda; class Arachnida; order Araneae; family Nephilidae; genus Trichonephila; species Trichonephila clavata. Next base: position 12,755 of record BMAO01021945.1, read on the forward strand.
TTTTAATGCTTCAATGAAGTAGTGTTGATTAACAGTCTGACCACTGATGTGAGTGGGAACCAGTTCATAGCACTAATTTTGGCAATGTTTTGGTCTGTAATCGCTGACCTTGGGCGCCCAGAACGTTCATCATGTTCCACACTGACCCTTCCCCCTAAAAAGCCAAATTTTTAAATGTATATGAAATGCCCTACGCCGAGAAGATGTTTTCTTTATTATTAACAATTAACTTGTGTGTGTGTGTGTGTGTGTGTGTGTGTGTGTGTGTGTGTGTGTGTGTGTGTGTGTGTGTGTGGTGTGTGTGTGTGTGTGTGTGTGTGTGTGTGTGTGTGTGTGTGTGTGTGTGTGTGTGTGTGTGTGTGTGTGTGAGTAAACGTGGTACTTTTTACTTTTGTTTATTGATGTAGAAAGACATTTCAAACAGTAAATTCAAAACAGGACAACACAATACAGACACACACATGCAGCAACTATTTATACATATTTTAGACGAAGACAACGAGACAAAGAGAGAAAGCGCCCAAAAAACTCGCTATTTATATTGGCTGTAAAGGTCGCTTGACTCCTAACAGAAGCCCCGATTGGTCAGAAACTGGCGGAAGCAAGTTTCTGACGCAATCTTACTATTTGATTACGATTAAAATCCCGATCATGTGGGCAAACAAGTTAAAGCGTTATTCCTAAAGGACTGGACCAACGAATTAAAATTACTGAATAGGATACTAGAGGGAATTATTACATCTATATATATATAGTATGAAAAATAAAATAATAAGTGAGAAAGTAGTACAATCAATTAGGCCAAAAAAGAAATTGGATTCCAAGAAACACAACTGAAGATACCGAAAAAGTCTTTGGACTAAAATAGAGACCTATTATGATTTCTAAAACTGTCGCTGAATTAGGCCAGCGAAATTAGGGTTAAACAATACTTTATGGTACACCTTCCCCATACAGCAGAAATTTTCGACATAATAGAAAAAACAGAGCCATGTTGAAAAATTAGGCCTCAATCTATCACACATGGATGAAACACCAAGCAATAAAATAAAATGAAAGTATGAATAGAGAATAGTAAGATTTCTCTCATAGAGATGAATATTAAGAAAAAAATCCATAGGAAAAACTAGGATAAAAACTTTTCTTATGATTTGGATTTGTTCATGAAGTAAACTAAGACAAAGCATCTTAGTCAGGAAAAGCACGCTAAATGACGTGTTTAAAATGAAGTGTTAACTCTTAGAAGCAAAAAATAGTGGCGCCACCTAGATAGTTTTTTTTTGTAATTAAACTAAGCAAACGATGTCTTAATGAAATTAATAAACTAAATTGAAGGAAAAAAAAGAGTTAAACTAACATAGAAATATATTTAAAAATGAATTTACTTGGATAGTTGTAATCCAAGCAATTATTGCAGATTTTTTTATAATTACCTTGTTTTAATACATTATCAGTAACTAATTCATTGTTTCTTTTTATAAAATTTAAGATAATATTTCTAAATATAGATAGGTGTAGGTTACTACACTAGAATGGCATTTTTATAATTTTAAAATCAAAAGAGTCTTTTATCAAAAATATTACTTTTTGCAAATTATTCTTAACGTATAATTGAAGGTCCAAAAAGTTTACTGACTCATTATTGTAATTAGTTTTTAGTAATTTCAAATATTGGGGATAATAACTAAAGCTAGAAACAAAATCAACTAAATTACTAGAAATAATTAAGTCATCTAAGAAACTAAAAAAGTAACCAGATTCGTTAACTAATACTGTAATGTTCATAAAAGTACAAATAAATATTGGCTAAACAGTTACTAGCAAGCCCACCTTGTGGTAGTCCTTTAATTTGCTGACAATAAGAGTTATGAAAAATATAAGTATCATTTAATACTAGTTGAATAATAGAGAGATATTTATCATTTTTTGCTAATTTATTTACAGAATATTTGTTATAGGCTATTTTGAGAAACATAAACATGTCTCCAAAATCTATAGAGCTAAATAAATTTTCCGAATCATAGGTATGAATAAAAATAATTTTTTTACTTTGCGTGTACATAATAATGTCTCTATACTATTCTTAACAATAATAAAATTAAATTTTAGCAAAACAAGCTCTACTAGCCCTGAATAAATTTATTTGAGCCAAAGTGTTTTAAAACACATTTCTTACACTTTAAAAAAAATTTTAAAAATCTTTAACTTTCATAAACTTTGTCACAAATTAAGGAAACATTTTTTCAAACATTTTATTAATTTTCCATTCTTATTTTTTATTTAAAAAAATAATAATCATTCATTCGGTTATTATTTCCCTTTAACAAAATTATTCTCTGAAGTCACGCGATAAAGTAATGTCCACAGAAACAAATAAAAAAGCTTCTTTCAGGGGCTTTATAGTAAATTAAAATATTTAATTTATTATAAATAAGGTAACGGCGGTGCATAATTTTCTACTTTCTTCCTTTAAAATTAAAGTTGCCTAGCTATAAACGTTCACTATGTTTAAAAAAAGAAACAAGATTTCGTGGCTCAAAAAATAATAATAAAGTAGAAAAGTAAATAGACATAAAACGTTCTCTTAAGCTTTCGTAGTTTAAAACAACTGACGCAGTATTTCTGGAACCGATTTGAGCTGAAATTGCGAATGAAAATGCAAAGCCGCCTAATGGAACAACGAATTTTAGCCTTTAATACTCTTAATTCACTTAAAGATTCCATTGATGCTGCTTAATGTGTATTTTTTAAGCTTGGCTTAAAAGCTTTTTCATGTATTGGATTAATGTTTTCAGTCTTTAAAGGCTTAAGCGTCATCGAATTACGACGCATGTTGGAATAATAATTTCACACGAGTTTTTTATACGATGTTGCTTTTTTTTAAAAAAAAAATAGTGTTCTTAGGTACTTTTATTTTGTTTTTGTTTAGGAAATTTTTAATATTTATATTTAAGGGATTGGGTTTGATGCTGGTATTTAATATTTAAAAAAATTCCATTCACAAAATATTGAGCTTTCGAACATTCTTAAGTAAAATTGAAGTGTGTTGTAGTTTATCACAAAATAAGAATTTATTTTATCAATTACCCTCTCGTATAACTCAGTAAACGTAATTTCACATTTATTGTCAAGTGTGGATCGTCTACCTGATTATTATCTTTGTTTTTGATGCATTTTAGAAACTTAAAATTGTAAATAGCAACAGTGGAATTCTTGTTGTTCTAATTAGAGTAAGAATAAAAATGACTTTGAGTTGTTATTCATGAGTTTTACAGAATTAATAGCTATTAAATAACTAGGGAATTAGTAATTATTAGAGCTTTACGCCATTTTATACTTTTTGAGAGTTATTTTTGAGATTAAAACAACAGATTTTTAACAGGCTATTCACGATTTTTCTGATTTCGATATTCCATAATGGGATATTTATTGTTACTCCAAAGACCAGAAAATTACTTGTCATAAAAATAACTTTGCTTGACGTCTTCGAGGTAAATATGTAAGCCTTTTATAACATTAAACAGTTTTCGACGAAACTGCAAGAATTAATTTGATTAGTACCGAAGACAGATTGAATTATTCTTGAGAAAATGCTTACAGCCTTTCACAGGAATAATTTATTTTATAAGGAACTAAATAAATACAGCAACCAATTCTGTCAACAAATATTAATGAATTACTATTATATTGAAGAATTTTGATTGAGTTATAAATAAGGGAAAATTATATTCATTTTAATGCAAAGCAATTATAGCATTTCCCTCTTTTTCTTGTTTGTATTCAATATTTGAAAATCTAACTCCGATTCTTTCAGAGATTCATTTTTAATCAATATTACATGGATCAAAATTATTTCATTAAAAAAATGTAAAGAGGAACAACGTGTTCTCAGACTGAATTTATTTTCTGACTCAAATGATCAGAGGAGCTTTTTGAAATAATGCGCTAAAAAAATCATGGCACAGTTTCCTGTAAAATATTTTTATAGAGAATTTTTAAAAAGTGGCAAAAAATATATACCGTTATAAAATTTAAAATGATTTTTTTTAAATTTTTTTAAAATAAATTGCACTTTTGAAAATTATGAGCACGTTGGACGTTTGAAAAGGGAAACCAGTCACACATGAAGAATATTCGAATGAAAATAAAATGTTAGAGCTCCAAATTTCCCCTCCCCCCCCCAAAAAAATGCTTAACTAATTTTTTAAATGTTAAATAATCCGATTCCTTTTATTTATTTGTAAATTAACTCATATTATTTAAATAACTAAAGTATACATAAGTTTTCACAAATATCTGAGTCAAAGTTGAAAAATTCGAACACAGCGGTAGCCAAGAAATCTTCAAATAAAGCTGCAGGTTTTTACCCTGATTCAAATATAAGGCATCCTGCGAAATAAGTTCTGCTATAATTTAGGGATCTTAAAGTTCTTAAGTAGAATGAAAGTTAGGAGAAATGGAAACCACACAGCTTAAATATCGTTCTTGCCATGTATATAGACATGATTTAAAAGTACCAGAATACCATGTCCCTATCCAATGTTCTTCGTCTATTGCTGTATTAAAAAATAGATTAAAAACTTTTTTTAGAAAAGTTGGTATTTCTTAGCTTGTGTCAAATTTTTAGACGAATTATGTCTCTGAATTATCTACGAATATCTGTTAGACATTTTAATTCGTATAGAAAAGGTCCTAGCTTGTAGAAAAACTCTTACGATTTCTCCCAATCCAATACCCCTTCTGATCCCTCGGTCTCCTACACGACTGATTCCTCATCTCCAAGTAATCCCTCGGAAATCACTCCTCCAATCCCGAGAACCCCCTTTCCAAAAAACAAGAAAACAAAAAGAAAAACACCCCCACTTCACTCGACACGCGGAACACGCTTCACCCTTCCCCAACTTGTCAAATGAAAGTCAATTACGAACGAAAGCTCCGAACAAGGGGAACTGAGTAGGCAAATTCTTGTACACCGGAAGCCAGCAGCTCCTCCAAATCCCTTTCTGATTCTTTCCGAAAGGGGTCCTTTGTTTGAACACAACGAAATACGGGGAAAGAAGTCACTAATGAAATAAGAGGATTACACCCTAAGCGGGATTGAAAAACTCCCTCCATACTTGCAGCTTTTCAGACGACACAAAGGGGTTGTTGGTTGTTTGTTTAATTACGATTTGTGTCAAAGTGTAATTGATGCCACGGCGTCGGTTTTAAATGTCTCCAATATCAGATATTCTTAAAAATAAGAGCCATCGTATTTGTTGCGAGCACAGAAGAGTACTTGGTTACAGTTTATGCGGAAATCCTATTTACGAAGATAATAATGCGATGCTGCTTTATATGCTGTTAAGAATCGGTGAGTCTATAAAGTAATAAAATATAGTTTTCAGTGCAATTTCATTTAATTCAAAATATTTGTTTGCAGTAAGATCCATTCCAAAACGTCCTTCTTCAAAAATAAGCTTTCAGTTCCCTTTTAACTTAAATTGAATTTTTTATAAGACTGAAAATACATTCAAAATTTTTCAGCGACATTTTGCAGGAGAATCAGATTTATATCGTTGTTGTTCTGTTATTCACGTGCCCAAGTAATTGGCAAATAAACAAACACTTTAAATTACACCAAAGATGGCAACTACAGCGGTTGCCGATTCCTGAGCGTTCTGGCTACAGAGGATCTCCTACAGCGGGTCCATAAGTGAAATTAAAACGAGCTTTAGTGCTCTTGGGGTGAAAGCTTGGCCCTCGAAGATATGTTTGGTTGTGACCGATTGAATTTCCGGGCAGTTTCTACACTGTATGCAAGAACTTGTTATATCAGGAGGGATTTTCATGCCCTTGTATAATGAGTTTTTAGTCCACCGAGTTTTTAGTCTTGCGATTATGGACATTATGATTCTCGAAGAGTTGAGGTCTGTAATGAGTGTTTCCTTAAAGGAATGGAGTAAGAGTGAGTCTAGATCTGATCACAGCATTTGCATTAGCAAGTATTATGGTGGTACCAGGTCATGTTTGGCATGGTCTCTGGCTTTTTTTTTGCCAAAGAATCAACTAAATAAACACTCTGATTCCACCAAAGATGGCAACTACAGACGTTGCCAATTCCGGAGCGTTCTGGCTATAGAGGATCTCCTACAACGGGTCCATAAGTGAAATTAAAACGAGCTTTAGTGTTATTGGGGTGAAAGTTGGGCACTCAAAGATATGATTTGGTGTGAGTGGCTGAATTTCTGGGCAGTTTTTACACTGAATGCAAGATCTTGTTTTATCAGGATGGATTTTCTTCCCCTGTAATGAGTTTCCTTAGTCTTAGTCCCCCCGAGTTCTTCGTCTTGTGATTGTGGACGTTATGATTCTTGGGGAATAGAGTTCTTTAATGAGTGGTTTCTTAAAGGAATGGGGTAAAGGTCTAGATCTGGTCACAACTTTTGCATCAGCAAGTGTGATGGTGGTACGTCATGGGGTCTCTGACTTATTTGCCAAAGAATATGCACTCTCATTTCCTTCGATATTTACATGTGCAGGTATCCATTGTAGCACACAGGATTTCCCCTTGTAATGCTGTTGCTCGAGTAGAAAATTTATGGAGGAGCAAGTGATGTTAGTCTCTCCATTTATGATGGCCTTTAAGGCAGGTTTAGAATCTGAAAGGATTATCAATCTTTCTGTAGTATCCATAGCTTGTAAGTCAGAAGTCAAACATGAATATGGTGGGCTTCTCTAATCGTTAAGAGTTCGCTGGTGAAATTAGAGGTGATTACACCAGTGTTAGAAACGTGTTCGGGAATATGTCTGAGGAACCGTCGGTGCGGGTAGCTGCCAGGTTCTCCTGGAAAAGCTTTTCTATCGTATCAAGTTGTTTTTTTACTTGAGAGAATTAGGGTCTTCTTTTTTAGAACAAGGTTGTAATAGGTTCAAAATAAACTTAGCATTTCCGGGTGTTTTCTTGGAAAGAGTGGCTCTTGAAAGAAATCTAAGGTAGAATGTTCCAGATTCAGTGGTGTAATAGAGAACATTTGGGCTCCCCTGCAAAGTCAGGTTTGAGGCCTCAAAGTTGGATTTTACAAGGGAAAGGTATTTAGCAACAGCCAGGATTTGGACACCCCCCTCAGAACCCTGGGCCCCACGCAATGCGGGGGTGTACGTTACGCCATTGTCCAGGTTGATTCTTTTTCTGATATAATAGCTTTACTAACATTGTAGTGACAAGGGTGTTGCCTCCTCCCCCATCTCCAAACCACATCAACGGAGGGACTTTGAACTCTACAGATATAACGTGCAACAGCCCTCCTACACGGAGGGTTGCATTTTGTAAAACGAAATCAGCAATGTTTCTTTCAAAAAAAAATTTTTTTTTCTAATTAAGAATAATATTTCTAAAGAAAACCTGAGAGAGAATAAGTCGAGAATTACACAGAATTAAAAGTTTTATTGAAGGCTTAAGGTTTTTGTTTTGTCTACTTTAGAAAAGAACAAAAATTATTATTACACTATTTTTGAATATTTTATTACTGAAATGATATTTTACTACGTTACGAAAAATTATAAATTTTATCTACGATTTATTAGTTTTCAAAATACAATACTTGATTATTTTATCCAAACAAAATTATTGAATCCATATTAATTTATTCGATTAGTTACTCTACATACATTAATTAACGTTCAAAAAATTAAATTTATATTATTGTAACTATTACAAAACTATTATTATTAAAATAGGCCACATATGTATTCTTCAAAATACTTTACGGTTGTATCCTCGAGTGTTGCCATGGCTACAAACATTAATAAACAAAAATATTTTGAATCAGAGATAAACACAATATGTTTCAATGCTGCAGGGTCAGTACAAATGATGAACCCGATTTCAAAAAATCATATTACCGAAACTACTGCACATATTACAATAAGTGATATATAAACGAAAAGAGAAATATACTTTTTTTTTGTTACAAATGCTCGTTGTGTGACCTTCTTGTTACAAGGCATACGTCAAATCTGTAATCCAGTTCATTCCATACATTTTGTAGTATCACTCTATCAATGGTTCGTAATGCTGCACAAATGCTTACTTGCCGTTCTCAGTTATTTGTTATGTTAATCGAAAATGATACGGCAGGAAATTTAATTTTTTCTTAAAATTTTCCATGCCATTTTCTGGGGCATTCGAAGTTTACAGGCATCAACTCTCGTAGACTTCTGTGAACTTCGAACAAAACTCTGCCTTTCCATCTCCACTGTTTCTTCAGAGACTCTTTGCCAGCCACTTCTTTTCTATTTACACAAGCAACCTAAGTTTTTAAACTGATGACACCACCGCAGAATGTTCTTGTTTGTTAGTACTACTTTTTCGTAACGATTTCTAAATGTACCTTGCCCCGAAATAACCGAAGCACAAGTGCATACTCTAATACGCAGAAATTCATCTCTGTCATTGTCGCCATGTTTAGATTTCAGTCAGTGATCCTGAATGGTGGGGGGGGGGGGGAGATTTGGTATATTTCCCTCTACATTCATGTATCACTTATTGTAATAAGTGCAGTAGTTTCGAAAATATGTTGTTTAAAATCGGGTCCATCATTTGAGCTCATCCTGTATAAAACCCTTCTTCGTTCAAGATTAAGAGATTTGTGAGAGAACCAAAAGTACAAAATGAGCTGAAACCCTAGAGTAAAGCCTAAAACATTAAGGTATCCGACTACCCAAAAATTGTGAATTTTGCCAAAAATTGACAATTTTTTTATGATTTTATTTTATAAACCATCTTATTAGCTTCACAAAAATACCAAGTGTATTATTTTCCATTCACTAGAACAAAAACTGCTAGTGTTTTAGTAAAAGCAGATACCATTACTTTAAGCAAGATGTCATACTTTAAATCGCGTTTTCTCGAAATGTGTTTTTTTTTAAATGCTCCTACGGGGACAGCGATTGCTGTAAAAGTTTTGAAAATAATTTACTGATACTTTTTGTGCATGTTCTGTATAATAGTAGAAGTGTTTTAACCATCAGATTTATCAATCACTATTTTATTACAAAATTTACAGTGCCTTATGTTAATATAACCAGTGTTATTTTAAGCAATTTCATATAATAACCAAGATAAAGTGCTCTAGTTTTTGTAAAAAGTAAAATATCTCTTAGCCTGAAGGTCATTTCAAAAATGAATAACATAGCAACACATCAGAATTGAAAAATTCAAAATCTATTTATAAACTTTTGGTACAGAATGGGCCGCGTTTATGTTATTTTTTGTCAATTTTTACCCTTTTCCCATTTTAGTAATAATAATTTCTTTTTCTCTTCTTAATTTTAGCATATTTTTCTTAAAATATACCAAACGAATCTAAAGACCCTAAAAAAATCCCCATATCTCCATTTTTTTTTTAAAGTCGCAAGTAATCGGTTACCTCAACACGTATTTTACTAAGAATTCCAATTTAGAACTTTCTCCCTGGAAATTCAAAATTGTTCTTTAAATCAGCTTCACACAACAAGCTCTACAATTATTTCTTTCAATTGATTGAGACCTAAGCGTAATAAAAGCAACGACACCATTTTAAAAGCCATAGAGAATAAATACTCATAAAGAATAAAAATAATTTTGAATCGTTTTAATTAATATTGCGTTGTGTAAACAAATTCTGCTGCCTGTGTACGCCAATCACAGGCATAAACTTTAAAAAAAGAACAATTTTTGTGTTTAATTAATACTTTCATTTAGAATGTAAACAGCATAAATGTTTATTCAACGGTTCAAAATAAAATTTAAATAATAATGAATTATTTTTTGTGTTTACTTTAAGAAGTTGAGAATATTTTGTTTAATGTGATTTATATGCTCGAATTCTTCAATACATTTGTACTCTTGAGTATTATATATAGTAAATATTAAAGGGAACTTGAGGAATTTGCAGGAAATGCATTAAATGCTGCTGCATATAAAGAAATAAGAATTTTCAACGAAAGAAAGAAGTTGTTCAATACATGCCTGGTAAATTTACATTAGAAAAGAATTAGTTATTCATCACTTGCTTTTACTTCTGGTCTGTAAAATAATTGTTAATTAAAATTTCAAATGGCAAAAATTAGAATGGAATAAATCAAGCACGCAATATTGATTAATCATGCAGGAACATCGCATGAGTTATAGTAATTTTTTTGCAACAAGTAATAGACTTTTATTATTTTATAACTTCTAATATTAATTTTTATAGTAGTATATATTTTTTAATGTTAAACTTTAATTTTATAACATTATTCTTAATTTTCTTATGTATTTTAGGGGGAACTCTTAAGTGTTCTCGTTCTTTCATATTCAAATAAAGAGGCAAGAGAGGAAAATTAGAAAAGTAAAATTCTTAAATCTAGAACGATATCATAGTATGAAAAAAGGCACAAAAAATTCAAAATGGAGAAAAGTATGATATATCGTCTGTTTGATTATGTAGAAAAAAAGATTGTGATGTCGAATACAAATGTATAAAAAACATACATTGGAATTAAGAGTTTTGTGTACTTACACGCAATAAGCAGTGGTATAAGTAGCTTTATGAGTAGTTATTTTATAAAGTAGTGAAAATTTCCATTTATAACAACACATTAGAAAATTGCTTTAAAAGGCGATGGATATTTATTTTTAGTTTCTTTGCTAATTTAAGCCGTATTCAAGCTTTAGTTGCAAATGTTTGCAATTTAATTTTTAGATCACGAGAGAGACTTTATATTGACATTATCTTAAGGTATCTGACTACTTGCATCAACTTTTTTTTTTAAAAAAATGGAGATATGGAGATTTTTTTGTTGTTGTTTTTAGGTTTATTTAGAACATTTTAAGAAAAATATGTTAAAATTTAGAATAGAAAAAGAAATTATTTTTACTAAAATGGGAAAAAATGGGTAAAAATGTACAAAACATTACACAAACGCGGCCCATTCTGTACCAAAAGTTTATAAACAGATTTTCAATTTTTCAATTCTGATTGTGTTGCTATGCAATTCGTTTTTGAAATGACCTTCAGGATAAGAGATATTTAAATTTTTACAAAAACTAGAGCACTTTATCTTAGTTGTTATACGAAATTGCTTAAAAAAACAGTGATTATATTCACAGAAGAGACTGTAAATTGTGTAATAAAGCAGTGATTGATAAATCTGAGGGTTAAAACATTTCTACCATTACACAGAACATACACAAAAAATTTAGTTAATTATTTTCAAAACTTTTCTAGCAATCGCTGGCCATGTTTGAGTATTTTAAAAAAACACATTTCGAGTAAAACGCGTTTTAAAGTACATCTTTTGCTTAAAGTAATGGCATCTGCTTTTATTAAAACACTTCTAGTGAACGGAAAATAATAAACTTGGTCATTTTATAAAGCTAATAAGATGGCCTATAAAATAAAATCATAAAAAAAATGTCAATTTTTGTCGAAATTCACAATTTTAGGGTAGTTTGATACCTTAACAGTTTTGTGAAGCCGAGTTTGAATGTCACATGAATCTTGCAATAAAACCGGTTCATTTCTAGTTAGATCTCCCCGCGTTTCTTTACTTTGATAGAATCATCTGCGTCAAATGCTACATTCTATAAATAATGATATTATTTAATCAAATTAAGTTTTCGTATACAATTTCTTATGACTTAAAAATTACATTTGTGAACCCTAATTAGATAACTAGCTAATTTGTTGTCAAAATTTTTTGCTTTTCTTTCCCCTTTATATTTAACACCTCATTCATATTTTTCTAAAAAGTTCATTTTCATATTAATCTTCTACTATCAAGCTTATTTATTCTTTTACTACGGAAGTTAGTCAAAGTGTTACAAATTTTAATTTACTTATATTTCTTCTTTATAATTAATTAAAGTTATTAACGTATACAAAAGTATTTGTTTAAATTTAAAGAGTTTTTTAGTATTTAATTTAATTATAATTGCATTACATTAAATTGATAATAAATTATTTAGTATCAAATATATACTTATTAAGAGTTAACTCAATTCAATTTTAAGTAGAAATTAAGGGGGTTCACCCATGTGGCAACCTGTTTTTTTAAGCATTTTTAGAAAAAAAATTTGACGACCAGTAAAATGATAGAACTTTTTTTATCATTTATTTATATGTATTTTAAGAGTATGTATATAATCGTGAAAATCTAGCCAAAAATATGCAAAAGAACGTGAGTTATAGCGCTCCGAACACACCCACCTCGAAAAAAATGGACGCTTACTTTCCCACGATTCCGGCTGATTGGCTTATTTGAAATTTAAAAAATTAACAACGTTTTAATCCATAAGCTTAAATGCACGGAATGGACTATACTCAATTGAAAATATCAAAAATTGAATTTTTGGTAGACTTCTGAAGAAAAAGTTTGGAATTTCATGGTTTTTTATATTTTGTTATAAAAAATAGAAATATTTTGAATTTTGGAATGATTGTAGTCCATTTGGTGCGTATATATGTGCCGAGACTACCCTTTAAATTTGAAGTCATTCGGTCAAGCCGTTCTTGAGATACGATGGAGAAAAGTTTGAAAAACACAGTTGTGAGAAAAACGCGTTTAAAGTTTCAAGTGTCCGATTAAAACAATGCAAATCTTAACTTACCCTCAATCGACGAAGCCTAGTGGCGAAGATTAAAACAAGTTCGACGAAATATTCAATAACTATAGATATTTCCTTTTAAACCTCTACAAACTTGTCTATACTTGTATGAACGCATATTTGCATAGAGGGGTCAATGGTATCAAGCAACTGTACACAATAGACCCAGCCTTCGATTGCCTACTCAGCGCTCCGAACAGCTGCTCTTCTAACACTTGCTTTTTTTTATAACGACTTCGAATTTTAAAAAATCACTTTACCGCCGTATTCTAGCCATGCTAAGGAAGCAATTTATGGAAAAAAATTTGATTTTTTGAACCCATCACATGGGTGAACCTCCTTAATGTAATTCGTATGATATAAAAGTGACTGCTATTAAAAGATAGAGATTCGCCCTTCAAATTTCTTCATTAAAAATAACTAAGACAAAATATGAGCATTACTTCAAAGAAATCATTTTCCTTTTACCAAAATTTTCCTTCACTAGGTTCATCGCCAATAGCCCTAGCATTTTATATTAAGGCCCTATGTTATATAAATATTAACTCAATCACCAAAGCTTTCTTGGTTTTTATTTCTATGATTATATATACACACCCTTAAAAAGTAATCTAAATTTTTTCTTCTTTTTTGTCTTTAAACTTACAATCAATGAAATTTCAGACAGTCATCGAAAACCTCAAAGAACAATTCCTAGTGAAAAAGCAATAAAAAACCAAACCATTATGTATAGAAGTTTATAGGCGACGTAAGGGTTTTTTCAAATACAGTAGAACGTCGTTTATCCGAATCAATTGGGACCGGACACCGTTCGGATACGCGATTGTTCGGATAACCGAAAACCGAATGCGATCCATGCAGAATATGAAACCGGACACTATACGAATATTGAAAATCATCCTATGCGGGAAACGTGCTTGAAGAAAAAGCAAAATAGGTGCAAAATGTCGCAATTTTACCTTTATTGTGGAAAATAATCACTTATTTTTCGCTGTACCACTGTACACCTTGGTTTTTTCACTGTTCCATTGTACACCTTCGTTTTTTCGTTGCAATGTCTCTGATTCTCTTGAGCAGCAATAGTTGAGTAGGTCAGCCCTCTGATTGTTGTTCATACCACTCCATAGCTCTCTCTAAAGCAAAAAACGCGTCAGCATTTGATGGATCCTTACTATCGTTGTTGTTGTCCTCGTCTTCATCCGTTTCATCATCGTCGACAGGGTCGGATTCTTCGTACACGGGAGTCATAATCTCGCCATCATTTAGCATTTGAAATCCAGTCTTCTGCATCGCATGCCAGCCAGGTTTCTACATCAACAAAACTCAACAAAAGAGCATGTATGCACCCCTCACTTGGAAAGAAATTGACCTAATATTCCGCGCAAATGTTTATCAAATAACACAATTAAAATTCCCCAAATATCCCTCACTCTGGGTTTTCCCGCCCCTTTTGGCCTCAAACGAAACAACTATTGAGCATTGCACTGTTCGAAAACGTATCCGGACTTTGGTCCGGATATTTGACGCTCCAGATAATAAACGTTCGGATAAACGACGTTCTACTGTAATGTCATTACATATGAAAAGTTATTGATAACGAGTTCTGAAATATGAAGATGTCATCCGAATTAATGCTTCATTTCTGTGTGGGTCAGCAACACGAGAGCTATTGGCGACCGACCTCGTAATCTTGAACCTCGACAGATTTAAGGTGTATGAGTCCCTCTACAAGGTGGGTCTTCAGCGGCACTACAGCTAGAAATCAAAACATGCCGGCCACGAGTTCGTGACCAAAACCACTGGATTTCCGCGGCCACACTTCATTACAGCAACGCGCAAAATCTTGCGAAACTGATATTGAGTTGTTTAATGAACAGGGTAAGTTAAAATGAATATAGCGATTAGAAACGGCTATATCTGTTTAATGGAACAGATCGATCCATCGATAAAATTTACACAGAATGTAGACGGAACTTCAAAATTTTGTATACATACGTCATAGATGTTCTATGTGACTTCCCTTGGTCACACGTACAAGGGAAACGTAAATTTTAAAGTCCTTTTTTTTCTTCTGTGAATGAAGTGTTACATCAAATGTTTACCTTGACATGCTTCAGCTATGGCTAATGCCACAGCCAGACTGATACCATGAATTACATTTTTCAGCAAGATGGAGCACCTCCACACTGGAGTACAGAGGTTCACCCAGTTTTAAGCCAACATCTTCAAAGTATAGGATTAATCGAAGTGAAAATGTCTTCTGTTCTTGGCCACTGAAATTGCCGGGCTTTATACCGTGCGATTTTTTGTGAAGTTATGGGAAAGGTGTGTATGTGTGCTTCCCATGCCCAAAACAATTGAAGAACTGAAAATACGCATCTGTAATGCGCTTGCGTCGGTGACTGCATTAATGCTTCAGAATGTATGCCGTGCAATGGAGTACAGCCTAGCTGTTGCCCGTGTGACCAGTGAGTGAGTGAATATTAACGTCGCACTGTTTAGCTATACACGAGGGCTTTTGGCGACAGACTTCGTAATTTTGAACCATGGTCAAGTGACGAGGACTACAACTGAGCTGGCACACCACACCAGCGAAAGGAAGCTTGAGCTTTCGACAGATTTAACGTGCATCACTCCCCTACAAGGCGGGCCTTTAGTGGTACTGGGCTCGAACTCATGACATGCCATCCATGATCCGATACCTTGACCACTAGGCTACCACGGCCACTGCCCGTGTGACCAAGAGAAGTCGCATAGAACATCTATGACGTATGTATACAAAATTTTGAAACTCCGTCTACATTCTGTGTAAATCTTATTGATAAACTCTTTTCCTTAAATAGTCATAGGCGTTTGTAATCGCTATATTCATTTTGACTTGCTCTGGAAAAATAGTGCCTTTTCTAATCCCATTTAATAATTTTAAAGCCTTAATTCCAATTGTTGTTAATTTTTACAACAATTAAAACATTAAATAACTGCACTCATTGCAAG
Source organism: Trichonephila clavata (assembly GCA_019973975.1). Taxonomy (NCBI): domain Eukaryota; kingdom Metazoa; phylum Arthropoda; class Arachnida; order Araneae; family Nephilidae; genus Trichonephila; species Trichonephila clavata. The sequence continues at coordinate 28,359 of BMAO01021945.1, forward strand.
TATAACATACTAATTTTAAATATTGACTATGATAGTACAAAACACATCATAAAGCATTTTTAAATACTTCAATTATCTACATTTAACATAATAACACATAAAGACATGTCTACACCATGATTTATTTCTCCCTTAATATGCGTGATACAATTGTCCAACAAGTACCATTTGTAGAACGAACGACAATATCATTTCACTCCTAACAACCCCGCCATCGACCCTACCCCTTGTTCCTTTAGCTGCCAATCGATCCATTATAAGGTTCGATATGGTTCGAATCCTTCTGTTTTCTTTCAGCCCCTCCAGTTGTCTTTTCAGCAAAGAAATCCTTGGAGAGTTGGTTCTATTATTACGCTCGACACAGTTCGTTTCCTGTGGGCGCCCCCAGCATCCTTTTGTGTTTTCTCGAAAAAGGAACAAAAGATCATTGAATACATTTGGAGGAACAAGTCCTGATGACGAAGCCGGCAAAAAGAGAGCTCGTTTGTTCCAAGCTAACACTTCCGATAACATTGTTAACCCATCGCAGCGTAGTCTGGGTTTCACCTGAGGGTAAAGTTAACCAGAGGAATGAAGGGGAGTGTGGGGTATTTCGTCTGTTTTAGGCCGCTAATTAGTCTGGTTTTCAATATTTCGAATTATAATTTACGTTTTTCTAAAATAGTATTACGTAAGGTTGGCCATAACTTCCTTTACAATTCATGCATTTTTCAATTCCTACTATTGGCTCACTCTCTCTTTATATATATTTATTTATTTATACATCTTGTTCAAATTTTCAATTGTTAATAAAATACTTTCTATTCATCCAATCAAGTTCAAATAAATTTTTTAAAACTTGTTGTGGATGACACTCGATGTTAATACAGTTTTTTTTAAATATTAATTCATTAATTACCGGTTTACGACGCCAACTTAGATTCGTCTCCATTGTTGTAACAATGGAACTGTTAGAACAATGACAAAAATTGGCGACGAAAACCGGTTTTTCAGCCAAATTAGCCAAACTGGGTGTGCATTGTTACAACAATGCAGACAAATCATGTTCTTATTTCAATTCCTACTATTAGTTCACTCTCTCCCTAGTTATTTATATATATATATATATATATATATATATCTTGCTCAAATTTTCAATCGTTAATAAAATACTTTTTATTCATCCATTCATAGTAGGAATTGACTTTTAAAAAAAAATTTATACTACTTGTTTAATTTTCTATTATATAAATTTTTTTTATCTAAATATGTAATACTAATGATTATTTCAAAATTATTTTGAGTGAATGAGTGAGAGTGAGTGAATATTAACGTCGCACTGATTAGCAACACGAGGGCTTTTGGCGACGGTCCGCGTAATTTTGAACCATGGTCAAGTGACGCGGACGACACCTGAGCTGGCACCCCCTCTCCTAACTACCACACCACACCAACGGGAGGACGTTTGAGCTCTCGACAGATTTAACGTGCATCGCTCCCCTACACGGCGGATCTTTAGTGGTACCAGGATCGAACTCATGGCACGCTAGCCATGATCCGATGCCTAGACCACTCGGCCATCAAAATTATTTTGAACAAGGTAAGACAAATGGTATGTATTAGCTTAGCCCCGTAGTCAGTCTCGAAAACATGGGTTAATGTTTTTCATTACAATTAACAATATCTCTTTTTTGTATGCTTAAATGAATTCTTTCGAAATGAGTAATATAGTTAAAGATTTTTTAATGAAAACATGAATCTCCAGAGAAAACAATCATCTTTTTAACCCTTATAGAACCATAAAGTTTCAAAGAGTAAATATTAGTATGCAAATGCTTTTTTTTTGTTTGTTTATAACGTAAATAAAAAAATTAAAGAAACTTGCGAGTAATAAACAATGAGTAATTTTTTATGGATCAATGTGCATTTTTAACAGGCATTTGTTTTCATTTGTTTAAATATTTTTTTTCTCAAAAAGTCTGCAAGTAAACCTTTGCAAACACGACAAGTCTCCAAGTGTGAGAGTCCTTTTACTGGTGGCACCATCTAGTGATAGCACCCGCTACCAAACTTTTGAGGCTTGAATTTATTCAATTCAAACTCTCATTAGATTCCCGTGATTTAATTTTGCCTAGAGTACCAGAACCAAGTTGATACTCAAAGGATCTCTTGCATTCCACATTACTGCATTTGGCATGCGTAAAAATATACTTTATTAGTACTTATATGTACTTTAAAGTATTTATTTATACTTAAAAGTACATTTAAATATACTTTGTGCAATGATAAAGTTATATTTACCGAGTAACATAAAATATGGAAGAAAACACAGTAATATATTATTATTTTACGACACAAACTGATGTTAAGTAATAAGAATACAGCTCGCGAATGTTTTAACGTTGCCACTAATTATTTTACAGATATTTTTTTCTTTTCATCCCTGAGTGTTAGAGTTCACGCCACTGCGTTCGGCATATGTTCGATTTTGACACTGTGTAAAAAGAGTAGGTAAGGTTACAGTTTAATCGACAATTACAAATTATTTTTAAATGAGAAAAAAGGGTTAAAGGTCGTTAAGGTTAAATGAAAATGACACAAATATAATATCTGCGCTAAAACAAAGGAACGTACAGTGGTAATCGCTTAACACGAAACTAAAGGGACTGGGATATTTGTTAGTGTTAAAAGAATTTCATGTTAAATTATATTGCAGGGAAAAAAACCATATATCAACGAAATTAAGTTTATTAGAGTTTATTTTATTTACATAGATATGTATATATTCATATATCTAATAAAAATCAATGAAACAAAAACATTCACAACAACATAAAGAATTTTAATTCAAAATTTTTAAGTTTTTTAAAAAACAAAACATTAAGTTTTTGGAAAATAATCTGATATTTTTTCTTGCGTTGTCTTTTTTAGCATCAAATTGTAAACAAATTGTTCGATGTCGACCATTTTGTTATTCATTTCGCCATTGGAATGTTCGTCTAAATAACTGCGCATACTTTTCATGATGTTCCTCATTTAGGATGACATGGGAACAGGAGCTGCATTATTCATTCCATTTTCGTCGTCGGAATCTGTATCAACGATATTTTTGAGCTTCGAACAAACTCCAAATTGTCTTTGTCTGCCATAATTGGGGCTGTACACACATTATCATCATCTACTGCAACGAATTCTACCGATAATACGATAGGACAGTCCAATACAGTGTTTTCCGTATTTTGTTCATTTCCACACAGAAGGCAGATCTTTTCGTGTTAAGCAATTTTTGTTTCGTGTTAAGAGAAAAAATGCAGGAAAATACATAGTTTGTCAGGAATGTTGCATTATTTCGTGTCCGATATTTCGTCTTAAGCGTTTTCGCACTAAACGTATTTTACTGTATTTGGAGAGTAAATTATTTCATTCCTCATGAAACACATTTATATCAATGATTTCACATCCGCAATTTCACGCACGTGTAAGTGTGTCGCAGTTTTCAAAAACATCATTTCACCGAAATCAGTTTTTAAAATTTGTAATACTTGTTTTATTATATATATATGACACCGATCTTAGCGAAACACATATGGTTGTAAACATTTTTTCCCGTATCAGTTTTAATAAGTAGAGAAATTAGCTCACATGGCGTTCTGAAAATATTTTGATCTCGAAATTTATTATCATGTAAATCGTTTAAATTTACATGACAAACAAAAACAAGAATTGATAAATGCGAACACATGTGCTCAGATATGAACACTTTGAATCTTTGTATTCATTTTGTCAAAATATTGAAGAAAACTAATAAATTTAAAAATCTTATCTATGGGAAAGCTGCGAGCGCGACCTATTTGAAGCCGCTCCTTCACCGTCTTGCCCACCTAAGGTGTGGTGGGAAACAAAGCATCACCAGAAACTTCCATAATAACTATTAGTTTATTACTATTCAACACACTAATCATCCACAAGAGAAACTACAAGAGGAGTGATATATAAAGAGAGCAATCTATTCTAAGTGAACAACTCTAAGTAAACAAGCGCGAGTGATCTGTTTAATTTAATTCAATCTATCTTAGATTCTTAAACCTTAATCTACTAATTTACTATAATCATAAACTCCTTCCTAAACTCACGTTGTGGTAAGGAAATAAATCTCACTTGCGAATCACCGCAACAGTTCCCCAGCTCCTTCTATCTTACATTTACAAAACCTTGACTTTATATAGTCAAACTAATTTAAATACCAAGGTTTCTTCTTGAGGGATAGCTGTGAATTAACGCGAAAGCTAGCCCCAAAGTTTCCCCAAGAGGATTAGTGATAAGGTCGCGTATAGATCCGTCACAAAGCTATATGGAAACTTCGTAAAATTTATTTTCATATCAGCAAAAAATAAATCGTAATCTTCTACCAGGCATTCTTTAACCATTGCTTCAAATCTGCAACATTTTGAAGTACCCTTATCTGACGCTCTCTCACATTTCCATACGTTTTTTACTGTCGAAAGATCTGGTTATCTTATTGGTTAAGGAAGAGTATCAAAAACATGGTGGTAATCCAGACACATGAGATTCGAATTCCTTTATCTTTTTGCGAAATGAAGTAGGATGATATGCCTTGAAGGATAAGGTTGTCATTGGCCATGCAGCAAACACACCATTATGCCTCCAAATGGAATTATTATTTACTTAGGGTAATGATAACCTGTTGTTCGATATGACCAGTCAACTCCACGCACTTCAGCTTAGTGACCGCGTCCGTATAATTGACTATAAGGTCTTCGACGACGTCGTAAGAGTGCCATTAGTTATATTTTCCAGGGATCTGCAATTCCAACAACAAGAAAAAATAAACCGTTCGTTATTGTTACCTTGTAATGCTTGTCGGTTCCTGCTTCCCTCTAATCCCCCTTGTCTACCCTCGGACCTGGCTAGATGTGTGGGAAGAACTGAATTATCAGTCGACATGATTCACTCTACTTATTTTACTGTCACAAAATATCAATCAAGCACAATAATAATCCAATTAAGAAAGTTGATCAGCGTGCAGAGCGCGAAGGTGAGGCCCGTTAGCCTGGGGATAATAATACGGACCCTCAACTGATTCCACGATAACCTATACAAGCTCAATTTCAACTCCGCCCCGCTCTAATAAGTTATTCTTTGACTACTAATTAAATAAGGATCACGCGCGATACCTGTACTCTTGTTAAGTCCAACTGTTGAGGTATTGAACGGTAATCTTTAAATGGATTCGATCACCTCAAACGATCCTCTCTTGGAATTCTTCAATGGACACTTTTATAAACTTAGATTTGCACTTAGTAAACTCACGATCCTCTACTCACCAACTAACTCTCGAAACTCGCGAATACAGAATTTATAAATAATATACTTAATTTACATAATCACGTTTCCTTCCTCCGGTGAAAGTTGGTTGGTAAAATTATTTCCACAGAAGAGTCCCCAAGGGGTTAGTCATAGAAGCGTATAGATCCGTCACAACCTTTTTATACAATGCAGTTACTCTATGGATAAAATTATTCATTGATCTTAAAATTTTAATCATTCCAAAAATATTTGGTAGGAGAAGCTTGCATGCGAGGTATAAAGGTAATCGGATTACTTTTAAGGGTCCTTTTCCAAAAGAATACACACACGCGCGTGCGTGCGTGAAGAAAAGGAAGAAATAAATAATTTACTACGTTGGAGACAAATCTATCCTCGTAAAATGTTCCTGAGATAAATGCCATAGTTTCATGGCAATACGTAATCTAAAATAAAAATTCACAAAGCCATGTATGAAGAAATAAGAGAGAGAGAGAATTCCTTTGTAAATATAGTTATCTACTTGGGGGTAAATATATTACACGCTACGTTTCCAAAACTCAACAGCACAAAATGTCGAATGCAAAATACTTAAAATATCCACTCTACGTACCCTTCTCACACTCGATCGATAGAACGAAGTTTTTAAACACATCTCACGTTACATCTCAACCCTGTTCTAAACGAACACCTTTATATTCACACGACATCGTCCCATTTTTATGGGAATCCTATATCTGAATCTAAAAGGGCGATATCAACAGAAAGCTTTTCCGGGAGGATCTCTAATGCCGCCACTGGCCATTGTGTATTGTCCAGACATGTTTTCCTTCCCTTGTATTGCGATGGATATCCACAGAATAAAAAAGGGATGAGAAGAATTCTCTCTTCTCAATAGAAGTCTATATACGTGACTTTGCCCTTTAGAGAACCATTGTGTTGTCGGTACCTGAAAAGGAAGGGTCTATAGGAATGTACTTTTTGTCAGGGAGTTCTTGATTGGGTAGTATTTTATTTGCTGCATCGTAACAGCAACACATACAGCTGGTTAAGGTCGTCTGTTACGAATGTATTTCATAGTTGTTTGATAGTTAAGAATGTTCAAATTATTAGTATACTAGCGATTCTTATGACTGTTAAGGCTTTTTTAGTGTTAATAAAATTATCAGGATGGTCTCGAATTCATGGTACAAACTATAAGGGTCGGTACAGGACTTTGTAACATTCAGTTACTGTATAGAAATGTAAGGGCGTAAGTGACGCGGTGAAGAACAAACACAAAAAATAAGAGACGAAAGGAAAAACAAAGTATTGAAAGCGTCGTTGGCAAGTGTAATGTTTACGATAACTGTTCATAACTGTTCACACACACAGCACATGAGGTATGAAGTCAAGCTGCAGCCCACGTTACTGTGTCATCCACTAAAGGTTGGAGAACATAGTTTTTCGGATTCAAAGCTTGTACTCGTGGAAAATGGAAGAGGTGTAAGCAATTTTCGTTTAACTCTCTACAAACGGACTGATGACTCACTTATACCAAAAGTAGCACAATTTGGTCTATTATTTGGAGTAAAACTCGTGACTACGTGTGTTGTTGTACACCAGCCAATGAATGACTGGCTCGCCCTCTCGAAAATTCCTGGTGTTATGCTAATTTATATGCACACCAACGATTCTCTCTAGAAGATCTATCGTCCAGTCCACAGGCGTCTTGTACATTAAATATTTCATGTACCCCCCTTCAGAAGGAAGAGTCCAGTGGGTTTATGTCCGGAGAGCTAGGAGGCCAAACAATAGGTCCATCATGTCCGATAAATTGACATTCAAGAAGCAGAATTCAGTGGAAGACCTCATGGTAGAATCATTGATGGAGCAGATAAAATTAATACACCACTAGCAATCTTTAAGCGGGTGCGCCAATTTGAGCTCTTAATGTGAGCTTTTCTCTGAGTAATAAATCAGATTGAGCAACTTTTGGTATCGTTCATTCGCAAATGCAGGGGTAATACTGTTTTTTTTTTATTATTTTCTGCTTCACAAAGTAGAACGCTGATCTTTACATATATTTTTTATTATATCACAACGTTTAAGAGCTATAAATGTAAAAAATCCCGAGTTACGATAAGTTTTACATTCCATTTTTTCCCCCACAATCCGATGGCAAGGGAGAATTTTAAACTGATTTGCCTCTGTTAAAATGCTGAGGCTTTTTTTCAAACGTTTTGATATTTGTTCTAACTATTTCTATTAATAGATGTAACAAAAGATGGTATGCGTTTTTGAATTAAAGCAATAATTAATTTTTTTAAAATAGTTGAGTTTGGAATATGTACATTTTTTAAGGAACTCCTAGCAAAATTTCATTAAAAATTTTTTATATAAATTTAAATCTTATCATATAACATGTACCATCTTTTGTTGCACATAGACATGGACATACTTGTAAGTCAGATTTCCTGTTTGTGCATCAATTATTATAGAAGGAGTAACATTAAAAAAAATTTTAATTTATGATTTAAAAAAAGCTTTAATGGTTTGCCTACTTTGGTATGGTATTTCCTCCAAACATCATATTTTATATATTATATTGATACACACAAGTTACAAGCAAAAAAAAATTGCAAAAGCTATTAAATCAAAGATTTTGATTCAAATCGTAAACAATCCTCTTAAAATGCTATATATTTCCATTGCCCACACCACATACATCATTGTTTTTAATTACCAATAATTATTGGAATACTTCACATTTAAAGCTGATTACAAACTTTAAGGTAAATATGATTTTTATGCACATTTGCAAATATTTTTCAATTTTTAAAAATTGTTCCATCCATCATTCAAAAAGAAACATGTTCCAAAAAATCGTACTCCTTTTGTTCACCCTTGAAGAGCAAATAAATTCCACGCAGGCCTCGGGGCACGTACCTTCGTAATCTCCCCTCGCGAACCAATCGAACTCCATAAAAGTGGGCGGGAGTGCTTATAATTAGAGGAACTTGTTGGAAGGGAGAACTTCCCTCGTCTCTCTACCTAATGAGTACACCTCCCACAGAGCTCCAAGAGAAATGGCGCCAATCGATCAATCGAACCCAACTTCGTTTTTGAAACACTCTGTTTCCATTGAAACGGACATTCAGCGTAGACATGGAACATTTTATATCACGATATTCTCTGAGTTAAAAGCTGAAGAACGGGATTGTAGCCGAGAAACTTTTTCTGATAGAAAGTTTAAATCGATGTTAATATTTTTTTGCGATTATAAAACACATATCAGTTTATCATAGCTGTAATATTAAAATTGAAAAACATTTTGACGCCTGAGGGGGTCTGAATATCAATATCTGTATATAATAGCAATGTATCCGACTTGATTCCTTTTCAGATCGTTTCCTCAAGGTATGATCTTATTAATACAGTGGAAATCGCTCAACACGAAACTGAAGGGACTGAAATATTTTTTCGTGTTAAACATTATTGCAAAAAAAAACCATATGTGTACAAAATTATGTTTATTAGAGTTTATTTTATTTACATAGATATGTATATATGCATATATTTAATAAAAATAAATAAAAACATTCCCAAATCTTTAAAGAAATTTAATACAAAATTTTCAAATTTTTGAAAAATTAACCATTTATTCAGTTTCCGGAAAATAATTGGATGCTTTTCATTGCATTTTTTTTTTAGCGTCAGATTGTAAACAAATTGTTCAATGTCGTCCATTTTGGTATTCATTTCGCCATTGGAATGTTCGCTTAAATAACTGCGCATACTTTTCACGATGTTTATCATTTTGGATAATGTGGGAACAGGAGCCACATTATTCATTTCATTTTCATAGTCAGAATCTGCATCATTGATATTTTTTGAGCTTTGAATAAACTCCAAAAATGTCTTTGTCTGCGTAATGGGGCTGTATATACGCATTATCATCATCTGCTGCAATGAATTCTTTGATAATACAATAGAACAGTCCAGTCCGGTTAGAGTTTTCCATATTTTGTTCATTCCCAGAAGGGAAATATTTTCGTGTTAAGTGATTTCCGTTTCGTATTAAAAGAAAAAATGTATTTTAAAATACATAGTTTGTCCGGACCACTGTATTATTTCGTGTTAACGGATATTTCGTCTTAAGCGTTTTCGCGTTAAACGTATTTTACTGTAATAGCAATATATCTGACTTTATTCCTTTCGAGATCGTTTCTTCAAGGTATGATCGTATTCATATTTATAATGTTACATGGAATTCCATTAATGTAACGCTTTAAATTTCCGTGTGGGGAAGCGGGAAAGAGAGACAGAGAGAAAAAGACCGAGAAACAAAGAGAGAATTCTCCATTTAAATTTTCTTTCAAGATATTTTCTCTAATTGATGATAGTCTTGCACCTCCCGAGGCATCGCGCGATAATTAATACTGCTCATTTACCCACATAACAGTAAAAACATTTTAACTACAATTTGAACTCCTCAAAAACTGCCTTGTTGACACATTGTGACGATGCAAAATGATATCAGCCTCTAGTTTTGACCAATCAGTGTATTAAATAGCGAAAACCATAGGGTTATCGAATAGCCTAGAAAAAATATGGAAATAAAACAAAAGAAAATGGGGGGGGTTTTTTTTCAATTAAAATCGACTGAAACCAGATAAAGAACTCTCCCACCATGGTCGATTCCATTGAAAGCATTGCACATACAAAAGAAAGGGCAATTTATCTTAAACATATTAAGAGGATATTTTATTTTAATTTAATTTACGTCCCTCTCAAGCAGGAAGAGGGCTTTTGACGAAGGACCTCGTAATTTTGAGTGCCCACACAAAATTTCATAATTTCCTCACCAGCTGAAGGACTTTGAACCACGAAAGATTTGATGTTCATAATGAGTCGTTAGTGGCACTAGGTTTTGAACCTACCACTCGACAACGCCGGCCACGAGTTAGAGACCACGATAATTTGGAGGAGCGGAAGGAAGAAGCTTTTTTATCTACATACAAAGATTCTCTTTTATAAATTGAACTCAGTGGCGCAACAGCCTGTAGCGGATAACTACATAAACCGGTAACAGCCTCCGGACATGGGTGATCACTTTTGTCGAGGGGTATGTTTGGTGCATACGAATCCATAGGTTGCGGGTTCTGTGCCCTGGATATGCACCACTTCATTGGTGACCCTGGCTGAATTATGAAAAAGACTAGCTACTAATCTGTCGTGACGCAATCTACCCGCACAAAGAACAATCAAAAGTCGTCACACCCACTTAAAGCAGCAACTAAAGCTATCCCACCCACTCAAAGCAGCAACTAAAGCCGTCACACCCACTTGACGTAGCAAAAACAAAGTCGTCATACTCACTTGATGCAACAGCAACAACTCACTCGCTCGCCATTACAACTATGTCGTTCGTTTGCCTATCCACCGACTCACTGGTGAGAGAATTTTGCAGTAGATAGCTACATAAGCCAGTAACAGCCTCCGGACTTGGGTGATCACTTTTGTCTAGTGGTGTGTTACATGCATACGAATCCATAAGTCGCGGGTTCTGTCCTCCGGATATGCGCCACTTCAAGCCCATACGAGCCAAGGCCTACGATGCTTATCTCAGTGTACGCGACCTTTGGCACTGAGATGCATTATCAGAAGTCCCGGTAAGGTGATCAGTCTGACGTGAAACTCCCCAGTGTTTAGTTCCCAAGCACAAGCTTGGTTCTCATTTATCGACCCCTTGAAGTGATGAAAGGCTGAGCTCGGGATTTGAACCCCAGACATGTGATGTGGAAGCGCGAAACGCTACCACTCAGGAACTGGACTGGATTCTTTTTTTATCCCAATCTATTTTAAAATGTGATTCTCTTTTCTATTGTATAAATATATTCACACACACACAGTTTTAGTTAAAATCTATATTCAATATCTCCTAAAAAATTCCATCAAGTCACTGTAAGATTAAGGTGTATTATTTTAGTTTGACACGCGCGTACAAAGTTGATCGCTCAATTCAAGTCACATAGATTTGGAAGTCACGTTTTTAAAAGTAGGAAGTAAAATCATTCCTCCTTCAAAAAAAAGTTGATAAAAAAAATCTATAAAAGGGAAAAAAGAGACCTTAGAAACGAACGGTGGTTAAATTTTTGAAACGAATGCGAAGAGGCAACAAAACCTAAGAGCAGAACTTGGCAAAGGTGCCACGTAGAACACCAACAGGAGTGTTGGAAACAAGAAGCAAGTCAGAGGAAAAAAAGGGAAGGAAGAAAAGTGAAGTGAAAAAGGGAAAAGGGGCTTGAGATATGAATTATGGAAAGAATGACGTGCGAAAGGAAAGAAGAAAGAAACGGATCCTTTTCAGGAAGTAGAGAGGAATTAGATAGGATAAGGTATCTTCGCCTGTAGGTTTTGCGCCCAAATGCATTTGATGTGAAGAACTTCCATAAAACATGATGCGTTGCGCCTTTTCTTTTTTGTTTATTTTTCGGTCTTACTTTTGTTTTTCATTGATGAAGAGGAGGGGCGTTATGAGGACTTGAACTGAAGTGAATTTTAGGAAAAAGGGTTTCTTTTAGGTCAAGAACCGTTAAAGGATAGTAGAAGACGATGACCGATGATGTTTTGTGGGGTTGTGTTTTTAATATATTGATAGATAGATATATTTATAAAATGAAAGAGTTTTGTGCTTTTGAAAGAAATATTTGAGATCATCAGTACATGTCATGGCGGTTTCTTTCTTTCTCTCTTTTTATACTTTGTTTTGTTAGATAAAATATTAAGCCAGTATTGGAAAGTAGTCCTATTTCTTTTCCTAAGAACTTTTCGCACCTAAGAAGAGTTCATTAACGAAATATTATAATCTATCCGCGTTTTTCCTAGTGATTAAGTGAATATTGACCTCGCACTGTTCAGCTACAGGAGGGCTTTTGGCGACGATCCGCGTAATTTTGAATTATGGTCAAGTGACGTGGACGACACCTGAGCTGGTACCCCCTCTCCTAACTACCTCACCACACCAACGGGAGGACGGTTGGGCTTTCGACATATTTTACGTGCATCGCTCCCCTACACAGAGGGTCTTCAGTGGTACTAGGCTCGAACTCATGACACGCTAGCCATGATCTGATACCTTGACCCGCGTTTTTCCTAACAATCCTCTTGGGGAAAAACTTTCTTAAAATATTATTTAATTGAAAACTTCCTCTCGAAGAAGACGCGATCTACGTAAACTATGTTATGCATTTAAGTAATAGCTTTTGGGTTCGAGCAGGAGAGAGATATGTTAGAAGCTAAATTATAGCATGAAGATTAACGTAAAGCTAGATTGTAGCACTTTGTAGATTATTTGATTAATATTAAGATTGACGATTGATTTGATCAATTAGTTGTTAAATTGGATTTGCTCCGATTGGATTGGATTACTTTAGAGAATTGTATTGTCTGGAAATGCTATTCTCATCGAGTCTTCACCTGGAGAGAAAATGGAGCTCGTTTCCCTCCCTCCATTGTAACAAAAATCGACAGATTGGGTGGCAAAGGAATATTTGTGTGTGGTGGCAGAATTTTGGGCAGTCGTACAACACTGTACATTTTCGATGCGGGTACTGTCAATTCACAGCATTATGAGATCCTGGAAGTGAGATAGATTTTTCTGGGTGCTATGGTCCCGGGCTACATTTTTATGGACAATAATGCGCGGTCACACAGAACTCCCATTGTTGATGAATTTCATGAAAGAGTGGATATTCGCCGTATAGAATGACCCTTGAGTCTCCGGATCATAATTCTATTGAATATGTTTGGGAAGGTCTAGGAAAAGCCATTTCTCAGCGTAGCTCCCCTCCCAAGACCCCCAAAAATTAAAAGTCCCGCTTTTGGATAAACGAGCTTTGTTGCCAGTAATACGTATTGACACCCTCATAACCAGTATGGCACCTCGTTGTGGGGCTTGTACAACAGTTCACAGTGGTCACATTCCATATTATATAGAGTTTTCCCTAGGTAAATGCTTCATCTCCGATTCCTGATTTCACATGAATTGGAGATATGCGACGTATTTTAATTCTCAATTAAAATCTTTTCCATATTGTTATGTTGGTATATTCTTTCTGACATTGTAATATGTCTGTTTACCGAATTTCGTGGCAACGCAGTAAATAGATAAGCAGTTTTCACAGATATTATGTTTGTGACTTTAATTTTGGGCATGGGTGTATAGAATTTACTTAACTGATTCCTTAAAATTTCGAAATATAACTGATCAATTTTGTACGTAAAAAGACAAAAGTAAATATCAGCTTAGCATTATAACATAAGAAACACAAAGCAGAGAACTCATTTTGTACGGTTAAAAAGTGATTTGCTTAAGATAATAGATCATACATAATTCTCAAACTTTCTCTCTCTCTCTCTCTCTCTCTCTCTTACTTCTACACAGATATATTATAAGTAAAATTTAATATTAATATTGAAGCATTTTTCGACTTGAAAGCCAGGCACAATGCTTATACTCTATTCTGTAACATTAAACAAAAACAGCCTTAATAACTGTGAGGATTTCAATATTTATTAATCAACTAAAATTACAGATGAATTTTAATTATTAAGTGTATTGTACATTTAAGTGTATTGTACATACCAATCATTTTAAAATTTTTTTAGAAAATTATACTCCGCAAGTAACAGAAGAATTAAACTACATTTACTATTCGATTTTTTCTCGTAGTTATAAAAATACAAACTTCATTTTTAAATAATTTACATTTTAATAAATTAATACTGTTGAGAAATATATTTATTGACCAAATTCATATTATATTTCAGACAAAAAATTTATGTTATTATACATAATTATATTTACAATGGCATTAAATTTTGCATCCAAACAAGAGATGGAGAGCAATATCTTCTGAATATAATTAAACCATATATTCAACTTTATTTATAACACATTAATTAAAATATCATTGTTAAAGTTTAGAGTTTAGAAATGAAGTCGGATAAAGATGCGAGTTTTTTTCAATTCTTTCACGACTAAGAGAATTATTTTTCTCCGTTTTAAAGTTGGTTATTGTCGTATTTAATTATAGCCTTATCCACATTTTTTACACCCATACGAAAAAAATAAAACTCTCAAATCAATTGACACCAATGGTCACCGCTATATTCTTTATTTTTCATTACTTATTTTGGTTTATTGCGTTATTTAGTAATATGTTACTGTGTTTACTTGCATGTTTTATGTTATACGGTAAGTATAGTTTTATCCAAAAATAAAGTTAATTTGAACAAATGAAAACAAATGCATGACAAAATTATACATTTATCTAAATTGAATCGACACATTAATGTAAAAAAAAATCACAGATCGTTACATAATTTTCATTTAACTTACGTCTGAACAAGTAATATAAAAAAAATTTAAGTCACTTCCTACTTAGGTCAACAAAGAAAAATTTTGTTTTAATTACTTTTTATTGAATAGTTACAATTAATATAAATATGCATATACATATGACAGAATCACAGTATTAAATGACAAAATAGAAAGCAATTTTCCTGCAATCCCCCCCCCCTTTCTTTCTATCTATAATATTTGCTATTTTTTTCGTATTCATCAATTAAATTTAATTATTTTATAAAATAGTATAGTAAAAAAGAAATCACATTTTCTCAGATATTATTTTTCAAGCCTTAAATGTTTTAAACTGCACAATTGCATCACAATAAAAAAAAACTTTCGTTAAAAAAAGTAATTAACGTTTCAAACAGCAAATGTAAAATTTGTATTCGATTTATTTCTTATGCGAATAATAACATCTTAACAAAAGATATTCCAATATCAACGTAAAAATATAACCTTTAATAATAATTGATATTTTATCATCAATTTAAAAAAGCACGGAACAATAATATAGCTACTCATTTATTTGAATGAACCGTCCTTTCATATATCTCGTGTGAACAAAAATACTTTGAATCGTTTTAAAGGTACATTCTCATTTAGAGGGTCTATAGACAGAACAGTCAACTATTTTCCTCTGGACTCCTAAAGGAAACTTGATTAAATTGGACACAGTAATTTGGCTGGCTTCTCATTTCTAGGACAATATAGGTCAACGAACAATCATATGTCTTCCAGGATGGTTGCTATTCCTCAAATAAATTACCACTTAAACCCTTTTGAACAGGATACAGAGATGTTAGCGATAGGATCCTGTCTTGATTGCATCTGAAGGGTTTCCTCTCTGAACTCACTTGCAGGCCGATGATACAATAAAAATTAATTCTTTTGTCGTTAAAATTACTATAGCTTTCCAGTCATTTCTCGCATTCGATGTAATTTCTGTAAATATTGTTTTGATTTAATTTCGCGTTATTGTATTTAATTTTGTATTGTTCAGTAATAACTGTTATATTGCATTAGAACTGCATCCGGCCCTTACTGTAGAGTGGTTAGTGGCTGTGCCGTAGGGCCTGGGTTCGAATCCCTGGAAAGGCATAGATCAAGGATGACATACTCAAAAGCTATTGGGCCAAACAAGCAAGGTTTAACTTAAGTTGGGCCGCAAAAAAATTAATATTCATAGAAACGTCAGTTTATTTCGAGTGAGAGAATATTAACGTCACACTTCTCAGCTACACGAGGGCTTTTGGCGATGGACCTCAAAATTTCGAACCATGGCCAAGTGACAAGGACGTCACTTGAGCTTGCACCCCCTCTCCTAACTTCCACACCAATGGGAGGAAATTTGAGCTCTCGACAGATTTAACGTGCATCGCTCCCTTACACGGCGGATCTTAAATGGTACTGGGCTCGAACTCATGACACACCAGCCACGAACCCGTTACTTTGACCACTAGGCTACCGCAGCCCCTCAGCTTAATAGGAATATAATGCATTATAATAAATAAATATAAAAGAACAAAAAAATTTAAGGTTAACGTCCTGACACTTTACATTTCTTCTCTGCAGCTATCTTTCCTATTCTCGGAGAAATTTTGATATTTTATTGTGTGCCGATATACTAAAAATGGCCGCAAAAATGTTCGTTGTGGGCCACGTGCATCTCGCGGGCCGCTAGTCTGACACCCCGGGCACAGATGTTTGTAAATGTATAGAGACTGTAAGCCAAAAATGAGGGGGGGGGGCTCTAAATATTCGTCGAACCGCAAATACTCTCGTGTGGTTGGCGGAAGGGGAAGAGAGAGAAAGCCCTCCTTACCACTCACCAGGAGTGTTCTTCCTCGAAATTGGGGGAGGAAACGAGCCAAATAGTATTGCCACCTGCATGGTGCTCAAAGCTAAGGATAACGACAGGCATAAAAATACAGCCCCTTGCCACAAGGAATTTTGTGGGCCTCGATTTGGCACTGCCGATTAGGTGCCACACAATATACGATTTCTGTTGAGCCTTGAAATTTTAAATCATTATCAGAGGCAAAGTGAATACTTAATCTGATAATTCACGCTTCAGTCTTTACTAATACTTATTATGCTATAAAAGACTGTAACAGAAGAAAAATTATTGATTTGTTACTTTGAAATATTGTTACTTTTTACAATACTGTATTGTGATAAACCTTGATCCCGGTAGGCTACAATTCCGCCACGATCAAAATTAGATACGTGCTGCATAATAACTTTGTATACAACAAAACAACGTCAAAAAACAGTATATTGTAACGGGTCTTTTTGGGAATCTTCTACTAATTCTCATGGGTAAAATTAGGTATAAATGAGTACTTCTATTTAAACGTTGGCATTAGAGTCCGTGAGGATGGTCGATGGTTGATAGTTGGCGATTAAAAGTTGATTAAATTGGGAACAAGACGACGTCCGGAGATCGTCTTGTTTTGCAAAATATTTAAAAAGAATTCAAGCTTAGGAGTCAAGAGCACTCCAGGAGTGAGTGAGAGAATATTAACGTCGCACTGATTAGCAACACGAGGGCTTTTGGCGACGGTCCGCGTAAATTTGAACCATGGTCAAGTGACGTGGACGACACCTGAGCTGGCACCCCCTCTCCTAACTACCACACCACACCAACGGGAGGACGTTTGAGCTCAAGAGCACTCCAGGATTCAGTTAAGTAATTTTAATCATGTTAGTTGCATTGAGTCTATGCGATTGCTCTTCCGGGTTATTTATTAAGTGTATTTAATAAATTTCATTGTGTTGGTTGATTAAGTGAAGATAGTAATAAAATTATGTTTAGAAGTTAATATGGATGATCTTTGCTCGAACCCCCAAACACCAACAATCCAAACATATGTATGAAAAACTTGGTGTAAAATCTTTTATTCGCAATGTAGGTGATGTTCCCCCTGCCTAATCATTTGCATACCTCTAACATGTTCTGTCTGCCATGTAGATTTCCTCATAATATGTAGCCATCTTAGTCTAACAATTTTAATGACCAACAATATAAATGAGCAGACCCTTGAAAAAATTAAAATAGCACCACATCTTCAAATCCTTACAAATAAGATGAACTATCTGAGTAACAATTAATTCATCGAAGAATTTCTTACCCGAAATTAAAAAGGCTTATAAAGAACTAAAAATATCCTTCTTAATCGGTAATATTTGTTGTTGTTTTCGTGTTCTTCCCGTAGGGAAGGAATGAAAGTTGTCATTGCCTGTGAGACAGGTTGGACTTCTTAACGATAGATGGCGACACCACCTATTTCCACCTCCGCAATTTCGGCATGGAACTGAAGGAGAGGGGAATATTCTCCAGCCCCCTGCACTCGTAGTTTCTGCTGCGACCGCCCACAAGACTTTCGGACCCACTGATTTAACGAGCACGTACTCCGTCTATACTCGGTGGTATTTAGGGGCATCGGGCATCGAACCCAGGCCCTCCGGTCTGGAGTCCGATGCTTTAACCACTAGGCTACCCACGGCTCATCGGTAATATTTAGTTCCTATATACGCATGAAACATCCTTATATGATTGGTCAAATAAAAATGCATCTAAAATAAACAGAAAACGTGGATGTACTTTGTTTTATTCAAACCATGTTGATTACTGCAAGAATACATCCATTTCCAAAATTAGCTTAGAATGGCATCATTTACTTAATTGCAACACATTCTTGTATCTTAATTACATAAAATATTGTATATTATCTTTTAATTATTAATAAATATCTTAAAAATACCAAAAAAAGATGTATTTTTAACAGTCTGTATCCTAAATCGATACCTACCTAGTACGTAAACATTTATCTTGAATTAAAAATCATTCGAACAGAAAAACCTCTACAGCAATTAATTAGTTAAATAAACAATCAAGTTATTCCGTAAAATTTTAATTAACTTTTCTGAAGTTTAGTTTTGAGCATTCTTTTTTAAATTCGCATTCGACTTCAGTGAATCCGAGGGTAAATTTTTAATACTCCATTACTCTTTAAAAAGTAAGAGACTAGAAATTTTTGAATAATTCATTAGAAAACTTAAATGGTATCGTAAATTTTTTTTAAAAAAATATTACTCCTATTTCAGCGATAAGAATTTTTTTTCAAATATTAGTTGAAAAAATCATTTTACAAGTGTTGAAATAGAATCTCTCATTCGAACAATCATCTCATCCCCCGAAGGCTGATTGTGCAAGGGAATGTAAACCCATTAGAAATGGAAGAAAAATTTATGTAAACTTTTTTAGTAAAAACATTTTTATGTTTTTTTTTTCAATAAAATGACAATCGAAATGAGAGTGCATTAAATATCCATACTTTGATTACATTAATTACTAAAGTAAATAAAACTTTAATGGAAAGTAAATTTAGCTTCTGCTGATGGCAACGTTAAGTAAATATTCCTCAATGACTAATTTGATTTTGAATTGTTTTATGTAAAGCAATTATTGTTTCGTATCAGAAAACAGGATGTCGAAAATAATATCTTAGGGCTCATAAATTATATATCCTCAGACCTCCTTATAACTTTAACAAAGCTTACATTTTTCAAGGTGTGACACAAAAAAAAATCTAAGTGTGTAGCATGAAAAAAGAGTGGAGTTGGTACCAATTGTTTGGTGACGTCTCCCACACACCTCCTCTATCCATGTGGTCAGTTTCGTCTTAATCGATCGCTCCAGTTGGGAATACGTGTACTGCATTCTGCCGGGAAAATGTCAAATCAACATGTTTCTTGGGAAACTTAAGAAATCAGCCACCAAAACATTTCAAATATTAACCGAGGATTATGGAGATGAAACTTTGTCTAGTGCACATGTGTTTGAATGGTATAAAAGGTTTTCAGGAGGAAGGGTCAGTTTGAAAAATGAACCTGCTGGACGCTCAAGGTAAGTGATTACAGACCAAAACATTGCCAAAATTCGTGATATGAGTGAGTTCCCACTCACATCAGTGGTCAGACTGTTAATCAACACTACATCTTTGAAGTACTAAAAAGACTTCGCGAAAAAGTTATGGGGGGGAAAGGCCAGAATTGGGGATTGATGGATCGCTGTTACACAAAGACAATCCTTCCGCTTACATGGCTCTATCTGTCAAGCAGTTTTTGACCAGATAAAACATTACTATGATGGAGCATCCTCCCTATTCACCTGATTTAGCTCCCATAAGACTTTTTTTTTATTTCCTACAGTTAAATCTTGCTTAAAGGGAACCTATTTTACCTCAGTTGACGAGGTTCAGGCAAAAATTTAGAATCTTCTGAAGAGCCTTCCAAAAACTTCGTTCTAGAATTGTTACCAGCAATGGCAGTACCGAATCCAGAAGTGTGGGAATGCTGAAGGGAACTGCTTTGAAGATGATATTGTAGCGGAGAACTGATTTTTTAAGTATTGTGATTTGTTGGACCAATCTCTTTTGTGTGTGTCACACCTCGTATGTTTAAACAATTTTCAAGAGATGGTGAAAATACAAATTAAATAGAAGTCATTTTGGTGATAGACTTGGCGCCGAATTTCAACGGCAAATGTCACCGATTTGCCAAATTTGGCGACAAAAATTGATGCTCTTAGATAAATTTAAGGTATTAGAGCAGTGTTTTCTGATGTGGGTCCCATGGCCTCAGAAGGGCAAGTGATTGTCAAAGGGAGTAATTCAACAAAGAATCTGTCTAGAGCAGTTGTCGGCAACCTTTTAGCTATGGCCGTGCCAAACCAATATACCAATATAATACCTCGTGCTAAACTGTAGAACATTTGAAACAATTCGATTCCCGCGATAAAGCATGCAGTGTTTGAGAAAAGATGTCAATAATATGGATTTACAGTTTTGTTATAAATTAATTTTGTATTATTTAAACATATTTCATAAAATAAAAATAAACAGCATAAAATACAACTATTTTTCAACAAAAATAAATTAATTAAAATTGTGTATATATTATGTATTTCTGATCATATTTATTAAAATAAAAAATAGTCAACATAAAATATAAGAATTTCCCTTCATTGTAGTTATGTAAAAAGAAAACTGTCCTATACAGTTTAGTGTGATACTGCACTCGCACAGGATTCGTAGTCTTATATTATTATCTAAATTGTTGAGTTTGTTATTCACATTGCATTTGCATATCATACTTTAGGGCTCAAAATGTTGTTCAGATTGATTATATGTATACTCATAAATAATAACCCATAATAATGAATAAGAATAATTTTGCAGAACATGAAAAATCAGTTGATAGTACTTCGGTCAGATCTCATTATTTCTATGATGAAAAGAATATGATGGCACAGTGTAAAATATGTTCTAGAGTTATTAAAGTGAATGGAGGAAATACAAGCGGACTCCATACACATTTAAAAACGAAACGTGATACAAATTTGCTAAAGAGGGGAAAATATAATTGCGATGAAGGTACAAATTTTCGCACAGTTTCTAAGCCCAAGACGTCAGAGATTTTAGATTATTTCGAAAAAAAGATAATTTGGATAAAATTATAGGTAAAATGACAGTAATATTTGCACTTTTTGTGATTTAAATAAATAAGATGTTTCTATATTTTTTTTGTGATTCTTTATATACTGTCATAAGTTATAAGTTACAAATTATTTCTTTTGGTATTTACACTATCTAATAAAACTGGCAAGTAAAACAAAAAACACTTGTGCTTTTTTTTTTTTCTAAAATTTCTGATACCGGCATTAAAACCGGTATCCCGGTATTAAGTTCTAAAAAATACCGAATATAGGTATTGAACTTTTGATACGATATGGCAATCCCTACGTACGACATACAGGAAATCGCGATTGCCGACTTGGCGAGTTATTAATAGAGCTGGCGATTGCCGTGATAATACGCGAGTACTCATTCCTATTATAGGGGAAAAAATTGGTAAACCCATGGCTTAAGGTGTAAAAGAATGCGAGTTTTAATTTCAGAGGACTCAAATTAATGTATCAATTGTGTTTAATTATTTAAATATTTTTTCTTATATTTACCGTGTTATTATTATTGCCAGATACTTACGCATGTGAATTTATTTCCTGTGTTTACTGAATAAATTGTTTAAAGAAGTTTTTCATATGCGTTTAACGAATTTATATTATAAAACAGGAAAAAAATAGCACACTGAATTATACACTACAATAGCACACTTTAGTTTATCTTTTAATATTAAGTACACACACATAATATTTGCAACTGAATCTTAAAAAAAAGTATTCTAAGGCAAATGCAAGCCACTATATGAATAAAACAGAAGCAAACATAATTTTTATTCAAAAAAAAATTTATATTCTATGTACTTTTTTTTAAAAAAATTGAACCATTCTTTTCAATGATATATAAGACACTGTATTTTTTACATGTATATGTGAACAAACACGTTTCAAAAAGTTTTCTTTTAGAGTTTTGATTATAATCGTAAATAAATTTAATTAGGCACGTGAATCTAAGAACCTAAAACGTTCTTTCGTTTAGAGTGCGAATAAAAAAAATTTTCCAGAATTAAAGCTTCGTCTTCATTTTATCGCCTCAATCTAATTAAAGTTTATAAGAAATCTTTTCTTGGGAAAAATCTCTTACAATTTCATTCTAAATAATTTTTGCTTTATCTATTCGTTGCCTTGCATCAAAGTAAAAGCATTCTACTTTTTTTTTTATTTCGTGTTACTGAATTTTTCTCTTGCCTGGATAATATTATGCAAAACTTAATTTTTGAGCACTAACTTGAATAATTCTTACTTTGCTCTTTTAAAACTGCTTACATGCACCTGATTTTTCCAAATCTTTGCAGGTTCAATGTTATTTAAAGTATTTTTGTATCGCCATGTATTGATTAAATAGCATATTCAGAGACTAAAAAGCGATTAATAATCGGTTTTTTTTAATGATATAAACTACTTTTATTTTAAAAAAGTCAAAAATTGTTCTTTGAATAAAAAACAAAGAAATCTAAATTAAAATGTTTCATTTCGAATGCAAATCCAAAACTTTCGATTGGAGTTTCACACAGTTTTCTTTTATCTTAAAAACTAAAAATATTTTTTCCTGGCATTATAATTTAATACTAATTTAAAGTTACTGTAAAGGAGAATAGGTATAAATTATTTAGTTTTCAATCATTTATAAAAAGAAATATATATCGGTTCCTATGTATTGAGAAGTGTAAAATATTTTTAAAAACTGCTGACCTCTTTCTGTTCATCCATAAACATTAAAAGACCTTTCGGTCTGAAGTTTACAAATGTTAGAAAATTGTCAGACATAAAATGCTCATCAAAGTTTTTATTTTTATTTCAAAATAAAAGGTATGAAAATTATTTCTCGTTCATTGCAAGGACTGAAAGAAATGCTTATGGATTTAAAAAAGAATTTAATATAATAAAATAAGCGTTACTTCGAAAACTATGAAATGGAATTATTTATCAAGTTGGCTAAAAAACTTTAATATTACGCTCTTTACAAATTACTTTCGTCCTTTTTTTATTTATATAAAAACTAATAATGAAATATTTGTAATGAAACTTTTTTTTCATTTTGTGTAGCAAAATAAATTCTGTTTTTCGTATAATACTTATTTTAAAAGTCTAACTAAACCGAATCATTGATATATATAACTATTGCACTATTCTGTAGTATTAAAACTGTTATAATAATGTTTTCTTAAGCTCATATGCTCCCAAATTACTAAGATTTGAGTATTATTGAAAACATGCATTTGTGTTAGGAATTATTAATTTTACTGAACCACTCAAATCTTCTGGATTACCGTATTTTTCAAAATATTGTAAAAAACACCTTACACAAAGTGAATAGAAACTTCAAGTGGATTATATAGAAGGAATAACTGCTTTTTTCAAGATTGTAGGTCATATACAAAGTTAAGACTGAAATTATCATAAATGAAAAGCTATAATTTAGTATGTACAGTGAAAATCGTTTAATACAAAATTTAGGGGATTGAAATATTTTTTCGTGTTATAAGAATTTCGTGTTAAAGAATATTGCAAAAAAACACATATTCAACAACTTTAAGCTTATACGAGTACATTTTATCCACATAGATGTGTATATATGCATATATTTAATAAAAATCGATGAAACAAAAACATTCACAAAAACTTAATGAAATTTAATACAAAATTTTCAAGTTTCTTAAAAAACAAAACATCTATTGAGTTTCTGGAAAATAACTGTCTATTTTAGCATCAAATTGTCATCAAGTTGTTCGATGTCGTCCATTTTTTTATTCATTTCACCATTATAATGTGTTTAAATAACTGCGCATACTTTTTGTGATGTTCTTCGTGATGACGTGTTCTTTTTGTGATGACGTGAAAACAGTAGCTGCACTATTTATTTCATTTCTGTCGCCGAAATGTGCATCAATGATATTTTTTGAGTTTTGAACAAACTCCTAAATGTTTTAGTTTGCCATATTTGGGGCTGTACACACATTATCATCTACTACAGTGAATTCTTCCTATGATGCAGTAGGAAAGTCCAATTATACAGAAACTTTCTCAAAGATTAAATTATTTCGGTTCTTTGCTCATTCCCAGAAAAAAAAATTCGCGTTAAGCGATTTTCGCGTTGTGATGGATCTATACGCGTCCTTCCACTAACCCTCTTGGGAAATCTTTGGGTTATGAAAATCAACAACCCTTTTCTGAAGAAGAAACCGTGATATGCAGATTAAGTCTATTATACATAGTTCAGGTTTGCTTGCTAGGAGTTAGATAAAGTGAGAAAAAAAGTTGGAGAGATAGCTGGAAGAGAGTTAGTAAGTCAGTGGGATCGAAGAGAGATAGAAAGTTAGAGTTATAAAGAGATAGATTGTTATATAGTGGAAAATTGCTATTTAATACAAGTTACCTAGAGATTGACACGTTACGAAGCAGAAGATAAGAAGACTATCTACAGATCAGGTATTAGTCATATTTATAGCGCGTTTTGATATTTGAATTATAAAAGAGATTTAAGTGGAAATTAGTCACATAATTACAGTTTAAATCAAACATTAAGGAAGAAGATTGATTAATAAAAAGTGGATCACAATTTATTAGAAGTATTCTCCAAACACGCTACTCTCGTCACTTAGTCTCTGCTCTCTACTTAAACATCTTATTTAACCTGATTAGTTGATTTGTTTTTGAGTTAATTAGAATGCTGAATAAATAATTAGAAATCATTATATCGAATCGTCTTTCACTTCCTCCTACACCTTTACCTGGATCACAGGGTAGACAAAGGGTGTTACAGTGTTAAAAGAAGAAGAAAATTGCATGAATATAAAGTAGTTTTTGTCAGGACCGTTGTATAATTTCGTGCTAACCTATACTTCGTCTTAAGCATTTTTGCATAAACGTATTTCACTTGTGACGGATCTATACGGTCTTTTACTATATATATAACCTTCTATTTTTCTTAAAGCAATTTATTTATTTCAACCAATCTTCACCGAGAGCCAGGCGTGATTTATGTAAATAAGATATATTATACAAGTTCGCTTTTCGCGAGTTAAGAAGCGAAGTGATTTAAAGTTCGAGAAGTGGGCACGAAGTTGTTGACAAGTCTACATAGCCTGATACGTGTGGATGTACGCGAAGAGAAGCGGATGGAAAATAGTGAAATTCATTGTTACTAAACGTGGAATCTTCACCAATTCTTCCAGCTATTAAAAGGGTCTGAAGACGTCACGAAGGAACCGCCTCTATAAAATATATAAGGTCAGTGACTTACATTAAGAAATTAAGATTATTCGCGTGCGTGTAGTTGTAATTGTGCACGTTTAAGCTTTCCTAGATTCAGTTGAAAAATTCTGTATATTCCGCTAGTATAGATTACCCACTTCATTACTCCACTCTCAATTATTTATCTTAAAATGAATTGTGTTGTGTCTAAACTAATTTACTGGTAAGCATCAATAAATCTGTTTGAAATGCAATTATGTCTTTTGATCATTTAAGTCCGCCTACACCATCCAGCCGGATTTTCAGATAGTCAGGAAGGTATTAGTGTAAGGGGTGGCCTTAGGTCACCACACACTGTATGTAACTGCTAAAGTGCAGAAATCAGTTAATATACAGATTAGCTATCAGTTAATATGCAGATTAGCTAGCTAGGTAATCAGCACATTAACTAGGGGGATCCTTTAATGTGCGAAAAATCATTTCATTTCTCAGATTACCAAGGTTATTTACGAATTACCTACATATTCTCACATTACCTACTAGATACTGTCGCTAAAGTTAAAATAAGATCTTTGGAACAACAGCAACGAATCAAACGGTTTAAAATATTTTTGAAAGTATAAGGAAATTAATAAGTTATTTATTTTTCGATATCTAAAGAATCACGTTAATACAATCAAGTAAGCAATGCATTATCTGACAGAATTAATCATCAATCAATTGAAAAACCATAATACAAAGAATCAAGCGGTTTAAAATATTACATAGCAATTAGCTTTTAAGACAAGCACACCTATTTATGGTACATTTAAATTTGCTATCACAGAAAGGAAATGAGAAAAACAAACTTATGAACTTTGATGATACGGAAACCATTAATAAGAAATTTTGTGGCCCGCCAAAATGGTTAGAAAACTAAATAGACAGAAAACGCTCTCTATATTTGAGCTATATACTTGTGAGTGAAGTTTTTCTTGCGTGAAGACCAACTAGAGAAAATAAATATAGATGCATAGAAACATGAACTTGCAGGTTGTGCGATGAAAATTTCAACAAGCAACCTCATTCCTGAATGCAAAACAATTGTAGAAAAGTGTGATAGGTTGCATTTGTCTCATTAAACTGATTCTAAAATTACCGTATTTACTCGAATCTTGGCCGTATTTTTTCCCAATGGTAATGCTACTGAAATTGAGTGAGGCTTTGAATCGAGGGAGAAAAATTTGTTGAATGGGGTACTTAGAGTAAATACAGGTTCATGCATGTATTTAAAAGTTAAATAGCTGATAAAAATAACTACCATGAAATCAGACGTATAATGCGCACCTATACTTTCAAAAAAACTGTAATTTTTTAAATTTTTTTAAGTACATTCGCCGTTTAACGCGCATCTTTTTTGCGAAGAAACTTGAAATGTACGTTCGTAATGCTCTTGTGTTTTGAAATCATTTATTCGAGGTACTATTCCAAGCTTTTGAAAAAAATAGTATGCTTCTAGAACTACAACCCTTTAAGTTCAATAAGAAATGTTATTTCTTTTAAATAAACAGTATTTCGATGAATGTAGAAGTCTAATTTTTTTTATATACTCATCTTTTCTATCATTTTTAAAGCTCTCCTTTTTATACCCGGCGTATAACGCGAACCCGTAAATTTCGAGTATTTTTTTGTGTTAAAAATGCACGTTATGCGCCGGATTTTACGGTAATTATTCACTTCTTTTTGTTCTCATTTTAAATTTATTTTAATTTCGTAAAATTAGATATCGAATAAATCATTTTACACTATTTTTCATTTTTCACAAAAACTTGTTGATAATTTGGCGTGCGGCTTAGATTCGAATAAATACGGTAAATGTGCTTGCAACTACTGATGATATGAAATTAGAATACTCAATAAATTAATCAAAACTGCCACTGTTTTATTTAACTTATACTTGATTTTTAAATTGCAAATTTTATGTCAATAAATTTAAATTTAAAAAATATAGTGGTGGTAAAATATTAACTTTTCTGACATAAAAAATTAACAATTAATGCAATCATTTTAAAAAGGTGTGACCTTCCAGTATCCTTCACTTCCTCAATGTGACCCTCGAGTTAAAATAATTGCCAGCCAGTGGCGCACACAATGGAGGGGGTCCTCGGGGCCGGACCTCCCCCTCCCAGCTCTTGATTTTTTTTCCGATTGATTATAATCCTATGCATATAGTGAAACAAATATTAATTAATGCTAATTATTTATTCAATATAATTAGTGTAAATTAATTTTTTTACTGTTTTTGTTCCTTAAAATTGATAAAATCAAAAGAATATGTTGGGCGGTGTATTGGAGCATGATACGAAAATGGACTTTCGACCCTGGAAAAATTCTTGTGTGCCTCACTGTTGCCAGCCCCTGTACTATAAAAAATTATAAATCCAGCATAGTTTTCCAGATTCCAAAATTATTGTTACAACACAAGTTCCTTTGTTGAAGATTTTCAATTCTATTAACTCTCAACTTCGTTTTATTAACGAAGAAAGTTACAGTTAACAACTTCAATTTTGAAAAATAATTATCCCAATGAAGTACTCCCATCTGAGCCAATACCACATCACTGCTAATTACTCTCCGAGCAATTCTAGTACGACACCAATTTAACTAAACCAAATGATAAATGACTTCATATTCCTCGGTACAAATTTTTGGTTCAAAATATACGCGCATTTCATTATAAATCACGGGAGAATATTTCCCATTTTTATTTATTTATTTATTTTACATGAACCCATTCTTCCATTAATAATCTTTTTATGCCATAAACTCATGTCAAACATAGACTTGAAGGATAAGCCTTTTCTACCCCAAAATATTTTTTCCCTCTACGTCATTCTTGTTTAGCAATATTGCACCCCTCTACGCTATGATTGATATCCTCTATCTTAATTCCCATTAATCTTGCTTGTCATTCGTATCATCCACTTCCATTCATCACAATTGGAAGTTCTGGAAAAACTTTTTATAAGAATAAAATGTTCTCTCTCTTTTAACTAATCAAATACCGTTCTTTCTGAAAGCGGTGCGGGGAAACGATTCCGATTCCTACTATTATAGAAAATCGTAATCATTAATCGAGATATTGTGTGTCTGATTCTGTCAAATGAAGCTGCTTTCTGTCAATAGAAATGGATGATTCTCTGATGTCATCATCAAAAACGAAAGACGCCATTTTTTT
Source organism: Trichonephila clavata (assembly GCA_019973975.1). Taxonomy (NCBI): domain Eukaryota; kingdom Metazoa; phylum Arthropoda; class Arachnida; order Araneae; family Nephilidae; genus Trichonephila; species Trichonephila clavata. Next base: position 56,991 of record BMAO01021945.1, read on the forward strand.
TTTTTTTTTTTTTGATGAGGCTAGTCATTATTATCTTAGAGAATAATTTTTTTCCCGCTCTTTTTTATGGTATCTACTTATTTATATATAGATAGGAGAAAGAGATTTCGGAACAAAATGGAGTGGTTCATTTACTGTAAAGATTATCGATATTAAAAATCTTGGTCTGGTTTTACTTCTAATATTTTTGACAGAGATTCTTCGCATTTGCGATAAAAGGTTAAGTGATATGGGTTTTTTTTATTCTAAAAATGTTGATACGTCACTCACACAAAAAATATATTTGGGATTATTTTTATATGACAATCCTAAAGAAGTCCATCCCATTTCGAAGTGTGAGTGAAAAAGTATTAATGGAATGTTTGTAAGGATTTTTTAAAATAAAATGGAAAGAATAAATTCTCTTCCCAGATGATTTTCTTAAGTGGCATTCCAATCTTAATTGATTACAGTATATTTACTTGAATTTTTAAGTGTACCACTAGAAACCAGACGTGTAAGGAGGTTGATGAAGCCCAAATTATTTAAAATAGTGGTGAGCAGTGCCGGGTTATCCATTGAGCGCTTGGGGCAGGCGCCCAGGCACCCGGATAAGCTGGACTGAACCAGGTTTTCTGGTTAAAATTTTGCGCTTCCAACGCCAAGGGGCCTGTACATCTTTTGCGCCCAGTGAGCTAAATTTATGATAATCACATGATACATGTAATTAAGTGTTCTCCATTGAATTCAAAACTAATATTAGAATAGTTCGTGTTGTTCTTTAGAAAATTTAGATAAAATTCAAATTTGATAATTGGGTAATGATGTTCAAATGTTCAAATTCTTCAAAAAGATTTTCAAAATCTAAAAAAAAAATTATATTATACGTGCTTTTTTTTAAAAATCAAGAGCATTTCTTGGTACTTATGTACTATCGCAACAATCGCCAACTCTATTAATAACTCGCCAAGTTGGCAACCCCAATTTCCTATGTGACGTGCATGCTGAATTGTCAACCATGTGCTTCGCTTCATGTAATGTCGCCAATAGATTGCGATAATATTTAAGTACCCATTTCTTTTTTCCATGTACGTTATTATTGCTGACAAATATGAACTTTTAAAAATGTTTTTTATGTAACAAAGTTTGGCAACAGTGAAGCGCATAAACTGATTAGCTGGAAACGCATGATTGCATTCATCACGTGACTATGACATCACATGAATTTTGCGCATTGAACTCTATTTCTTTTCACAAAAATCTCAGAGGTATGCTACAAACCATTTTCAAACAACACAATTCTAGTTGCAACGGCTTTCTCGAATGTAATACTTTTTTCCATACTTTTCCCCCTGATAAATTTTTCCTTACCCTCGACGTCAGCACTTTTTTGTGATTTCTATCTTTGTGTCCTAAAAATTTAGTTTTTTTTTTAATTCTCTTCCACTTCTTTTCACCCATCAAAAGAGAAAAAATTATTTTCGAAGTATCAATGGAAAAAGCATCGCGAATAATTTTTTTCTGAAATAGGATTTGTCAAAGAGGAAAAATTATATAGAAGCCATAATTAATGGTACAGGATAATTAAATGATATTTATATATGGCACAATCTATACCATAATCCCTTGGGTATCTTTAGGCCCAGCGTTTCACGGGCTGTTTCGAATGAATAACTTTTTCACCACAGAAATTTACCCTTCCCCTCTCAATGTCAGCACTTTCTGGTGTGTATGCGTGATGTTATATGGTAATCAAATTGTGTGCCTTAAGGGGACACAGTACCCTGTAAACATTTTTTTTGTTTATATACTTATATGAAAGTGTTAACATGTATCCTATTTGAATACACATTAAATATACATTTCAGAAAAAAAACACCATTTTTAAGCAAACAATTATTTAATTTTTTTTAAATATTTCAATATTTTATAATTTTTACTACTTTAATAAATTTTAATATTTTATTGAACAATATTTTTTCTAATATTCTTTGAAATGTTCCTCACAATTTTGTGTGTGCATGGGATTGGTATTACGAGAGATACTATTAATTGTAAATATTTTTTTCCCTTGTCAAAAACAGTAAAAAAAAAGGTGCTATACCTGACTAAGATGATTTTTAAAATATAACCACCAATCACATAAATCTTTATTCTATACTCAGAATTGTCAAACATATACAAAACAATCATAAAAAGTTTCAATACTTTTTTTTGCATATAAAAAAGCCTTAGCATTGTAAAAATACAATTACTGTGAAAGATTATAAAACACCTGCGAGAAAAACTATTTAAAGGTTTAAAGGTCACTAAAATAAATTAAAGATCTCAATACAGAAGTCACGTGTTCTAGTGTCGAGTTTCATTTCGACATACAGTTAAAAAAAGTTAAATAACTGGCTAAATAATGTATACAGAGCTACGAAATTTTGTAAACATATTTAGAAAAGTCGTACAAATAAAATGAGGCAATGAAAAATCAATATTTTGATAATTTTAGGGCAATGCGCCTCCTTGAAACTACTAGATTCCTTTCAATTATTTTTCTATTTGTTTCTATATATATTCAAAATCCTATGAAGATATAACACAATTGGTACTTACATACTATTGGAATCATGCCAACTTTCAAGATAACTCGCCAAATTGGTAACCACGATTTTGCAATTGTCGTAGGCATTGAATTGGCAATCATGTGCTTTGTTTCACATTTCTCCGATTGTCACCATTATAAGCCTAACCGTTCGTTGAATGGTCAGCTCGAATGCTAAAATGCGAATCTTTGATTTACCGAATATTCTTAAATAAAATTAATTATTAGTTATTCTCTTTCTTTTATTGATTATTATTTACTTATTATTTAATTACCTATTATTTTTCGACTACCCACCCCATATTCCCGTGAGCGTATTCCGTTTTTAGAATTCGTGTTGTTTTATTCAATGTTACCAATTTGGTTGCGATAATAAGTAAGTAGCAAAAACTTACATTAAATACAAATAATTTACATTTGAATTTCAAGTAATGATTTATATAAAACAAGTAATATAAATAAAAATTTCAGGGGTCCGGCACATGAATTTTTGAAAAATGTTCGATTTTGACTTTTTTATATTTTTGAAAAGATCAAACATTTCTGCTTAAAATTATATATGATATATGGAAATACAATAATTAGAAGTATTTTTATTTATTTTTTTAAAGAAAGACACTTTCTTTGACACGTGACAGGTGAACCTCGAAGGAGCACCTGTCTTTCATCATGCTTAATTTTTCGATAACAGCGCGATTTGTTTTGTCCACAATTAGTATAACATTTTTTTTACACATAAATAAAACGATTTTTCTTTGAAGAAAGGAAAAGACAACTCAGCACAGTTATTTTTTTTTTTCGTTTGGTTTGTTGTACAATGGGATTATTTTTGCTTGAACTTGCTAATTGGGAATTCTAATTTATTTATCCAGATTTTTTTCTGCTTAATCCACGTTTTACATTAAATTATTTATCAGTATTTTATTAATGACAAAATTATGGGGAGATCTAAAAAATATTTAAAAAACTCAAAAATGTGGACGTTTAAAAAATGATTGCTCAAAATGTTCCAGCTATCTCATCAGCACAGAAACTGTTATTCAAAGTGCTTCAACACGAAAACTTATTTCAAACAACAGTTTACATGAAGATATGGAAGGAAGTAATGAAAAAAATGGTTTTTTTTAATTAAATTTATTGAATAAAGCTTTATTGAACTTTGCTGTTTGTAAAAACTGTGGCCATTCCATCTCATTGGAGGCTTCTAAAAGAGTTGGAATTGTGTATTATATGGAACTTTGTTGTAGTTTTTGTACAAAAAAACATGGTTTCCATACGTCAACTAAATTGAAAAATAAAAATAAACTTTTCCACTCAAATATCAGATTGGTATTTGCTTTCAGATCTATTGGAAGAGGTCGTTCAACTGCAGAAACATTCTGTGGACTTATGAACTTGCCATCTCCACCTGAAAAATTCCGTAATTATTCAGAATTGTTGTTCGACTCTTCTAAATTTACCTGTGAAAAATCAATGAGAAATTCTGTTGAGGAGGCAACACGAATAGAAGGTAGACGAGACATTGCTGTTGCCTTAGATGGTTCATGGCAGAAAAGAGGATACCAGTCCCTCAATGGTATTGTTACAGCTACGAGTGTTGATACTGGAAAAGTTATTGACTTTGAAGTGTTTTCGAAACATTGTCGGTGCAAAACTGCATTTAATTCTGTTCATGAACCATCATATATTGCCAACTATAGTGGAACAAGTGGAGACATGGAAGTGAAAGGCGTAACGGCGATATTTGAAAGATCTGAAGCTCATTATGGCATTCGTTACACAAAATATATAGGCGATGGAGATTCAAGAGGTTTTTCATCAATACTTGCCCTGAATCCTTATGACACTCAAGTAGAAAAATTAGAGTGCGTTGGACATATTCAAAAGCGTATGGGTATTTCTTTTGAATCTCAAAAGAAAAAACACAGGAAAAAAATTAAGTGATGGAAGAAGCCTAAGTGGGACGACATTTAATTTCCAAAATTCAGAGGTATTATGGTATGACCATTAGAAACAATATCAATGATTTACACAACATGAAAACTGCTGTTTGGGCTGTTTATTTCCATCTTTTGTCTACAAATGAGATCCCTCAACATGGATTGTGTCCCTCGGGTACAAATTCATGGTGCAAGTTTCAGAAAGCAAAAGCTGAATTTAACGAAAAGCATTATGACCATAAAAAACATACTCATGTGCCATCTTCCCTCATGAATTAAATTAAGCCAATTTTTAGAGATTTAGCTGACCCTAGGTTATTAAAAAAATGTCTACATGGAAAGAATCAAAACCCCCAATGAGTCGGTTAATAATACCATATGGTCAGTCATTCCAAAATCTACGTTTGTGGAGTTAAAAACTCTAAAATTAGGGGTAAAAATTGGAATTGCACAATTCAATATGGGCCATGTAGCCAAATTAATCATTTTAAAACATTGTGGTACTGAACCAGGTTTTAATTGTGTGTCATGCTTTAAAAAATTAGATGCACGTAGGATTCGTGTAGCCCAACGAAAGCATCTTGAGATACAAAAAAAAAAGGCTAGATTGCTAAAAATAATGAAAAAAAGAAAATTAGAAGAGTCTTTTATAGAAGCAGAGGGCAAAGAAAATGTTTCATATTTTTCTGGAAAGTATTAAAAAAGGTAAATCGTCAAAAATTACAAATTTTTACTTTAAAGCTTGTTTTCTCAAAATGCAGTATTTTTCCTTTTTTGTACCTTTTCTCAGAAACTAATTAATGTAGGGTCCTCAAATTTTTAGTAAGTATATTTTCAACATGTTTACACATTTACATGGAGGGGATAAGAAATACCTAGCAAACATTTTTAGATAACGCCTTTTTAAACTAAATTTTAGGAAAGGGGAAAATTGGACATTTTTTTAAAAATTCATAATTATTTCAATTTTTAGTAAAACTACAAAACCCTCCACTAAAGTTTTATTGATAGTACATATAACCTACTGTAAAAATTTCATCTATGAGGAGCAAGTAGTTTCTGAGAAAAAGGTACATAAACGTACGCAATTTTAACATAGGCTCCTATAGATAGTGCCGGACCCCCTTAAGTCAATTCCTACTTAGGTCAACAAAGAAAAATTTTATCTTAGTTAATTAAATTTAATTAATGATTAAATTTTTGCAAAAACTGTATTAACATCAAGTGTCATCCACTACAAGTAAAAACAGCATATTTGAAGCCAAGAAAAATTCGTTAGAAAAATTTACTGATGTCGATAAATCTAACTTCGTCAGAAATAACGCAGAATAAATCTAAAATTAAAAAATAAAATTTAATTTATGAATTAATATTTGAAAAACTTTATTAACGTCAAGTGTCATCCACTATAATTTTTAAAAAAATTATTTGAACTTCATCTGATGAATAGAAAGTATTTTATAAACAATTGAAAATTTGAACAAGATATATATATATAAAAATAAATAAATAAATATGCATAGAGAAAGTGTGAACTAATAGTAGGAATGGAAAAGTACCATTAAGAATTTCTTTTTTTCCAAACATCACTTGCAACTTTTCATAGACACCTTTTATCACTTTTACACACTCACACAAATCCAACAACTTGTGTTTAAACATTTAAATACTTTTCAAACAGTTCATTTCTCGACAATTGACTCAACCAGAGTACCTAATTGTTTTTCTTCTTTTCGTTAGTGTTAACTTCCTTTTCCTGCTTTTAATCAAATTCTACCCCACATCCAGGTTTCTAATCGAAACTATTGGACAGGTAACTCACATTCAAGAACCCTAATCAAACTTTCTCTCCCGTTTTACAACCTTCAAATCATCTCTTTTCGATTCAGGAAACATTGTTTCAGTATCCTAGAGCGTGGAGCTTTTGTTTTTCAAGGCGTTTTTGTTACACGATTCAAATGGGTTATTTTGATTTTATTCTTTAAATTTAACATTAAGTTGGTCCTTTTTAAAGTTCTAAAGATTATTAAAATTATAGTTTATTCATAATTTTCGTACTTTAGACTTATTTATACTAACATAGTATTTTGAATAATACTTTGAAGAGAATAAAATTTATATATGTATAAAATACATTATAAATTTGATTTGTTCAGTACAAAGAGTTCTAAACAGCTATTGGCAGTAGATTTCGAAATGTGACGACGATGAGGTAACGGTAACGGTTATACATTTACGTGGAACCTTAGAGGAGAATCTCTCTCTATCATCCACTCATCATAATAAATAGAAAAAAATAAGAATAATTTGCTAAAATGTTACATAGAATAGAAAGCAGTCCACAATGAGTACAGCACAACAACGCTGGTGGAGGGGTAAGTGGGAAACCACTTATCCAGTTGATTTAGTTAATGACGTCACATCTCTGACAACCACGCCCGTCTTTCAACCGGCTGCCGCATCTCGACGGAACGAGGGGAGAAAAGGGAGGAATTTCTTTAATATCAAAGATTAAAGAGAATATTATTTTTAAGTCCGTTACTCATTACCTCTTAAATATCTGCGTGCGGTTATCGAAAGGAGATTTTAAATAACCACTTGGAAAAAAAGTAAGAAAAGGTGGAGAAGTTTAAAATAGGTGACGACGATGATAAGAGTTGATAAATCATTTAATCATTTCCATCAAGCTTCCGCATCGCGCTACTCTTCGCTCTGACTGGTGTCCGTAGTAGCCTAACAGGTCAAGTGAGTGAGTGAGTAAATATTAACGTCGCACTGTTCAGCTACACGAGGGCTTTTGGCGACGAGCCTCGTAATGTTGAGCCATGCTCAAGTGACGAGGACTACACCTGAGCAGCCTAGTGGTCAAGGAAAGGGACTTGTGGTTGGCGTATCATGAGTTCAAGCCCAGTACCACTGAAGACCCGCAGTGTACGGGATCGATGCACGTTAAATTTGTCAGAGCTCAAACGTCCTCCCATTGGTGTGGTGTGGTAATTAGGAGAGGGGACCAGCTCAGGTGTCGTCCTTGTCACTTGACCATGGTTCAAAATTGCGAGGTCCGCCGCCAGGGGCCCTCGTGTAGCTGAACAATGCGACGTTAATATTCACTCGATCGCTTCGTACGAGACTTGACTGACTGACTGTTTATCATCATCCCATTATGAAGTTATACGAGGGCTTTTGGCGACAAACCTCTGTCAAGTGACGAGGACGGTAACCTGAGCTGGCATCCCTCCTCTCTCCGAACTTCCACACCACGCAAAGAGGAGGACTTTGGGCCACAGCAAACTTCACTTGCATCAGCTCATCTATATGGTACATTTTCAGTGGTCCTTGTACTGGTGAGGGAGTGAGTGAACATTAACGCACTGTTCAGCTACACGAGGGCTTTTGGCGATGGATCTCGTAATTTTAAACTATGGTCAAGTGACGAGGACGACACATGAGCTACTATCACCTCCTAACTTCCTCACCACCCCCAACGGGAGGACGTTTGAGATTCGACAAATTTAACGTACATCGGGCCCTTCTGCACGACAGGTCTTCAGTGGTACCAGGCTCGAACTCATGACACGCCGGCCACTAGTCCGTTACTTTGATTACTATGCTACTGCGGCCACACCGGGGTGTCACAAGTTCCGTCGTGTTAATTGGCTGAGGTATCGTTAAATCAGCGGTGGTACAAAGTGCAGAAGTTTGCAGAGAGGGGGACCGACTCGGGTATCGTCCTTATCACTTGACCATGGTTGAGAATTGCGAGGTCCGTTATCAGTAGCTTTGTAGTGCGGCTTTGATAAATAATTAAATTTTTTTTGTTTGAATTTATATTTTTAAACTCTTTTGTTAATACTTTTTCAAATCATGCGATTAGTTCACTCTCTCCCTATATATATCTATCTTGTTCAAATTTTAAATCGTTAATAAAATACTTTCTATTCATCCATTCAAGTTCAAATACATTTTTTTTAAACTTGTAGTGGATGACATTTGATATTAATACAGTTTTTTTCAAATACTATTTATTCATTTTTTAATTTAAAAAATAACAAACAAAAATAATAGTCCAGCATGATAAATAGAAGAGAAAATCGTTCATTTTATCCCTGTAGCGCAATGGATAGCGGGTTGGACCAAAGGTCATCGGTTCGAATCCTACCTGGGATGGCCTAATTTCTGAGAATAAGATTTCTTTTTTACGGAAATTTTTTTACAAAAATTACAATTTTTTTCTATTTTATTAGAATAATTAAATTTAATGAATGAATAAACAGTAGCAAACAAAAAAAATAGTCCAACACCCTACATAGAAAGGAAATTGAAAAATTGCAAGGAAAATCGCTTTCTATTTTCTCACTTAATATTGTGATTCTGTTATATGTGTATACATATTTGTATTAACTGCAACTACTTAATAAAAAGTAACTAAAATAAAATTTTTATTCGTAGACCTAAGTAGAAATCGACTTAAATTCTTTATTTTCCTAGGTGAATATGTTCCTTGAAATCATTTTAAAGATATCTCAGCACTTTCAAAATTGCAATAAAACAATTTCAAACTGTTTGAAATTTCTATGAAATAGTATCACAAACTGATTATATAATCCCAGAAATACCAAACATTATTGCTCTAAAACATTTAAAATATGTTTATCTCTTTTGTGAATGGACAGAATAGATTTCAGAACTGTTATTTACAGATTTAACGTCAATGTATCTTTCCCCCGGAAGTCATCTATCGAAGAATTATATACTATTTATAAAGCGCGGAAGAATAACTTATTCTACCAGCGACAATACACTTTAGAACGTTATGGTTTGTGAAACACATAATAAAATATTCATTCTATCTTCTAATACCCTACATTTATAACATACCTCCCCGAGAAGCACTTTAGGCGATGGAATAATATCGTTAAAGTCCATATATTATTCTCTAAATAACACAGCGAGCTTTGCAGTGAGAAAGTAAGCTTTTCCGGAGAGATGTATTTGCACAATAAGTATAGTTTTGGAGTCAACAAACTGGATTAAAAAATCAAGTTTCAGGAAGTTGATCTGAAACGTTCTGTTTGAGAACTTTTTCCGGTTTTCCCGATCGAAACATTTCGGAGTTTAGAGAGAATACAAGGGTAGTTCGTAATCACATTAAAGATTGTTTGTCTTGTCTGCTCGATTCCTCTTTTTTTCCCGGTATCTTCGAATTCGAAGTTTATTTTTTTTTAACTTTTTAAGTTGGTGGTAAAGTTACAAGGAAGAAGAAAATAGTATTTTTTGTTTTTTTTTCTCCAAGAAATATCAGAATGTTACATTTAATTTCGAAAGTTGGTTTGTTATTTCATCAAATACAAAGTTTTGATGTTCTCTAAAAAAATGAGTAAAAATGTTTAACCTCTTAAAATTTTCATATTTTTTTTATTGTTATTTTATCTTTAAGCTAATATTTTTGGATCAGATTAGAAGATTTAAAGCTAAAAATGAAAAACTCGCAGTTTTTTTTTTCTTTCAAATACATTCTGGTTCTAGCTTTAACCCGAAGAAATTAAGAAGCGAAGATTATTTTCAAAGGTCTATCCGTGTGTAATATGCGTTAAATATTCATCATTCGATGTTAAGTGATACTTAATTTCCCAATTAATAGACTATAAGTACATTATACAGAACGTTAGAACTGCAGTACCTCAAAGGTTATAGTCTGTTTGTAATTTCAAATTAGCAGCTTTTTACTTAATGCACTAAAAGTATATACGGTACTCATAACAAAAAACCAATTTTTAAAATTTTTGTCTGTCTGTCTGTCTGTCTGTTTGTTCCGGCTAATCTCGGAAACGGCTGGTGCGATTTTAAAAATTCTTTCACTAATGGAAAGCTACATTAACGGGGAGTAACATAGGCTATATTTTATTCCCGTATTCTTACGGGAACGGAAACTATACGGGTGAACGTGAAACTGAATGCCAAGATGAACGCCAAATTGAACGCCAAGCTGAGCTAATGAAGTCGTTGTTTTGGTTACTGGCGACCGATGCTCTTCATGAGACATAACAGTGTTATGCGCACATCATAATTCGCAGACACGTACCATGATTTTTTTTTATGATAGTTATCTCACTGTTCAGTTAAGTAGAGCATCGGCTGTTTCGGATGCACTTTTAAAAATAATAAATCAAGGCTTCATAAGCAAAAAGCAATGCAAGAAACAAAAAATTGATAAGTTTTACGGTTAGTTTTAATCCTTTCTTTTTTTTTATTTACATTTTTAGTCACATTTAAACAATAGTTATTATAATCCCAATCTATATCTATACAAATAAATAAAATTGAAGTGTCTGTTTTTAATTTCAAATTAGCAGCTTTTTACTTAATGCACTAAAAGTATATATATACAATACTCATAACAAAAAACCAATTTTTAAAATTTTTGTCTGTCTGTCAGAATATAAACAGATATATTTATAAAACATCATGAAATACCCAGCGAAGCGGGAGGGTAACGGCTAGTTTAGTAAATAAATCTGTTATATAGGTAAAATTTGCTCTCCACTTGAATCAATTTTCTTTTCAAATTAAAGTAACGATCTAGTTTAATGAAAGCCACTATCATAGACCCCCTAACACCTCATGAACTCCCAAATTATTTTTGTTGATGTGGACCCATTGCAGGTCATCATAGACCCCTAGGGGTCTATATAGACCACTTGGGGAATCACTGATTTAAAGCCTGGTCCCACTGAAAATCCATTGTATAAAGGTGGACGATGCCCATTAAATCTATCAAAATATAATGTCTTCCCAATGGCGTGGTGCGGTAGTTAAGAGGAGAATGGTTACCAATTCTGATGTCGTCCTATTCACTTGACCGAGGCTCAAAATTACAAGATCTGTCTCTGATAGTCTCGTGTTGATTTATAGAGAATAACGTTAATTAAAAAAAAACTCTCTCCCACGCTTGTTTATAAAGAATTTATTAATTTTAAATAGTTTAAACATAAATTTCCTATAAACAAGAAATTTCAAAAAAGGCAAATAAAAATACAAATTAACTGTTCAATTTCTCAAGACTATTGTATTGTTTATCAAAAACATGTTTTTAATTTAATTTGTATATTAAATTGAATAATCATTCTGTTTTTATATAATTTTTGCTTTACATTATTGTTTGAAATTGAATTTCTCAACTCTCGTGAACGTTATTTTTTTTTTATCGAACTTGTTATTAATCTTTACGCCAATAATTTAGAAATATCTCCCATTTTTACGAATAATTATTTGATTATAATTGAATTTATTCAACAAAATGTGAAATTGTATTTTTATTTTATTTATTACTTTAATTTCAAGTAAATAAATGTCTAATAAACATAACATATATAATAAATCATTACTCCTAACTTAAAATCAAAGCTATTTCACGCCAAAGCAGTTTAAATTGTCAACAAAACTGTTATAATGCATGTATAAATGTTATCTTCTAATAACAATGCAATCTTTTATATCGAAATTCAGAACGGTTTAATTTCGTTATGATAACATTCCATTTACAAGAAGATTTATTTCACATGAAAGAGATTAGAATTTTCTAAAAGCTCTCACGAAAGTAATTTGCTGTTCAAAACTGCTAGGAATTTATAAATTCGATTAAAATGCACGTAGCAGATATATATTCCCACAGAAAACAGTTATCATTATCCTGGAATTACGATAACTAAACTCAAACTTTAACTATCTGCTCACTAATTGGAACTGTAAGTCCCGGTCTCATTTAAAGAAAGTTGGGTCTTATAGGAAATATAATTAAGGGCCAAAGAAAGATTAGATCCATGGTGCGGCGGAGTTATGTTACTCCAGCTCATTAAATCGATATTTACGTGGGGGGATTTTCTAAGACTTGGATTAGACGAAGGAATTCCCTTTGAGCCGACTTTATAATTACAGTTAAGTCGAAGTAAAAAAAACTGCTCTATTAAACAAGTAACAATACAGTAGAACGTCGTTTAGCCGAAAGTTTATTATCCGGAGCGTCAAACATCCGAACCGAAGTCCGGATACGTTTTCGAACAGTGCAGCACTATAAACAGTTGTTTCGCGTGAGGCCAAAAGTGACGGGAAAACCCAAGGTGAGGGATATTTGGGGAATTTAAGTTGTGTGATTTAGTGGACATCTGCGCGGAATATTAGGTCAGTTTTTTTCCAGGTAAAGGGATGTATACTTGCTCTTCTGTTGAGCTATGTTGATGTAGAAACCAGGATGGTATGCTATGCAGAAGACTGGATTTCAAATGCTAAATGATGACGAGATTGGGACTTCCGTGCAAGAAGAATCCGACCCTGTCGACGATGAAACGGATGAAGACGAGGACAACAACAACGAAAGTAGCAAATGCTGAAGCGTTTTTCTGCGTTAGAGACAGATATGGAGTGTTACGAACAACTAGAGTGCTGTTCCACTCAACTACTGCTGCTGAAGAGAATCAGAGACCTTGCATTGAAAAAACGAAAGTGTACAATGGCACAGCGAAAAATAATTATTTTTCACAATAAAGGTAAAATTAAGACATTTTGCACCTATTTTGCTTTTTCTTCAAGCCCGTTTCCAACATGTGATGATTTTCGATATTCGTATAGTGTCCGGTTTCATATACTGCATGGATCGCATTCGGTTATCCGAACGGCGTCCGGTCCCAATTGATTCGGGTAAACGACGTTCTACTGTAATTATAAATTTGTCATTTGGATTTTTTCTGTAATTTAAATATGTACTACTATTCCATTTTCTTTCACAGATCAATTATTAACGCGACAAACAATTTAAAGGGGGGGGGGGTACAGGAACTTATTTTTATAGTATTTAAAATATATTTTAGAATGCGTGTCCTTTTAAAATCTTACTCCTTTGAGTGATTACTCACGCGAATTAAATTATGGTTATAGCCATGGTCGGCGTTAGTTCCGTCGAGCCGAGTGTGTGGATTGAAGTCCCGATTCTACTAAAGATCCTCCCGCGTAGAGCGGCTGATGCATGTTAAATTTATCGAGAGAAAAAATTCTCACTATGGAAGATTGAAGAAGGGATTGTCATGATCAGATGTCATCCTCGTCATTTGAGAATGGATCTAAAGAACAAAGTCCCTCGCCAATACACCTCGTATAAATTCGTGAGTGTTTATTAACGTAGCCTTATTCCCAGCCCCCAGGGCAGCCAATAAGAATCTATGATCACGCTACCACCGATCAATCAGAGCAAACTCTAAGCTCTCACCCATGCCAAAAAAATTAATCTCTACAGTAGTCAGATGAAGAATCATTGCCACGCCTCCCGGATGTCATCGTCTCAGCCAATAGCCATTATTCCTGTTAAGCAGAAAGAAAAACCCCACCATCGCCATGCCCAACATCAAAGTCAAGCGGGACTGAGGACTGTTTCAACGTCCGGACGCCCACATCACAACGCCCATTCAATGTAGCCTTATAAG